>JAQFZW010000718.1:0-44920 GCA_034687055.1 Heteromurus nitidus | reverse complement strand
AGGAAGTAGCTTAGGGCGTGGAGGGGGAGGCCGAGGAGGTGGCTTTGGAGGACGCGGAGGCGGAGGCAGAGGTGGCGGCAGAGGAAGTAGCTTAGGGCGTGGAGGGGGAGGCCGAGGAGGTGGCTTTGGAGGACGCGGAGGCGGAGGCAGAGGTGGCGACAGAGGAAGTAGCTTAGGGCGTGGAGGGGGAGGCCGAGGAGGTGGCTTTGGAGGACGCGGAGGCGGAGGCGGTGGATTTGGAGGACGCGGCGGGGGCGGCAGAGGAGGAGGAGACAGAGAAGGAGGCTTTGGAGGAAGGGGAGGTAGAGGAGGTGGCCTTGGAAGGGGTGGTGGCAGTAAACGACCAGGAAAAGATTCGCGACAGAAAATTAAAGCACGTGGTAATTAGTAGACCATATTTTTCAATTGTTTTTATGGACGCATTGTGCATAAGTAAAATATTATCGACTTAATCTACTTTATGCCTTTAGAACATATTTTTTATTTTGTGCGTATCTTCGTAAATTAGACGAATGAATAAATATTTGCAGAGTTATCAATGTGACATTTTGCAGAAAAAATTATACGTTTTCTTCTGCTATAAAATCACTCACAATTGTGATCTTATCGCTGGAATTGATCATGAAATGCGCAGTGCATATATAGCGCACAAAATGTTGTCAAACCGTACTCCTTGCAATCATATCATACTGCATATTATTATTCGTTTACCTTCGAGCTTTTGGTAGTTTGGTTAAAGTTTACTTTTACACAATCCACGATCTCTATTCCCTCGACTTTGGTAATTTTTCACGGCCTAAATTCCTTGACACTGAATTCTCCAAAAGAAAGTTGCTTTCAGTGTCAAGGACAGTGATTTGAACGCGATGTTTGGGGTCTTATTGTTAGAGAGGGAAAAGAAAATGAAAACTAACCCAGTAACCCAAACCTCTCCATTCATTGAATTTCTCCTGTCCTTGTCCTTTTCATTTCCCTTATTTCAGGACTTTGTGAGGGTTGTGTCATCCTTAGCATGGTTTTCAGATCTCATCCATGTTGCATGAATGTGTTCTAGAAAAAATATGCATGTCCATGTCTTTGTCTTGCTTTTTCCTTCATGTGTTTCTGTGCATTTGCCATTGACATTGTGTGAAAACACCAATCTGGAATATCTATGCACCAATATTGTCATAATCATAAAAGCACTCTCATTCATTCCCATTGCATTTCCCGTTTCCCATTCGATTCCTCATCTGTTATATTTGCTATAAAAATAAAAACAATGTACTTTTATATTTCCTCCAAATACACAAAAAAGTAGCAAATGAAACGAGTCACTTCCGCATTCAAAACCCAAACCGCAGCAGACGATCTTCTGCTGGTAGCAGAAATGCAGCTTGCAGTCCAATGTCATGGAACAAAGGAAACGAAAGCTTGTTTACATGTTTTTGTTACTCTCGTTCATAAAGCAAGCTTGATCAGAAAAGACGCGTATCTGTTCACTACTTTTCTGGATAATAAGTCCAAGGTTGCATTAGACGAAATATTGAAACATTCCGCTGTCTTTTCTTTTCGTTTAAAATGTTCACAATAATTGCATGTTAATTCATTTGCAAAATAGGCTCATGCGCAATTGAAGAAGTAACATAATTATTGATATTTCAGGAAAATTCTCGTCTGATCCTTTTTGGTAAATTGATTTGATATACACATGCGGCATGTGATGTGCTAAAAACTGCATTTCTATATCGGTACATAATTGAAAACATTTATATACTTATACGGTGTGTCTTTTCCAGAGAGAACCTTCTAAAATGCCCAAAAATGTCAAGGCGTTCATAGTAATAAAACTGCGACTGATCATGAGCACACGATCCGTCAATCCATTTAAAAACAAAAACTCATACTATTACGCGATTTCCAGATGTAAACAGGGACAGGATCTGAACTGGACAGCCACTGAGCAGTTTGAGGATAACATGAACATAAATTGCATACAACTCGTCTCATCTTATTGTCAGCAAGGAAAGGAGTCAAGTCAAGCCAGGCAATTAGCGTGTCCATCATATAAAAAAGCACAAGGTTATTGTGGAGCTTGTGATGAGAGTTTAACCTGTCCAATAAGACCACAACCAAAAGCCCATCCTCTCCAGTCCAGCTGGGTACCGTTTTTTATTCTGCCGACTCAAGTCGCAAGACGCAGTTTTCACATCGCTGTTACTTTCTGTCTGGTGAGCATTCTCATTTCATACAAACAGAATCCACACTTGCAAGTCGTAACATCGTACTTCACTTGGATGACTGCTTCACTTCAAGGTAAAACCTTATATGTGACGCAACAGCAAGAATACCTGCCTTACCTTTAATCAACCACTCGCAGTCGTTCTTGTTTTATGGCGTACGTGCAAAATTGGACTATGCAAAAGATTTAGAATTTATGAGAACAACTTGGGTGACCAACGTCTACAAATACGAACGTCTTAATGCGAATTGTCAACTCTTCATCACCCTTCCTTTACCATTAGCACATCCTGTGCAAATATGACAAGACCAAACAATAATTTTTGGCCAGACCACTCATCTCGAGCTTGAAAGGCGACAAAGGCGTGTGGAACATCAAGCACCAAAATGTTTGCATTTCAAGACATACACGATTTCTGGTTTGCTCAATTTCATTGTTCACATTTTTAATTTATGAAAACGATAAATAATGGTTCTAAAATTGCTCTGCAATTATTACTCCCTATATGATTAAAACGAGGTGATTAAAATCACATTATTATTTTTACCAATTGTGTTCCAGAGAACTTTTTTCAAAATGAAATCATGCTAACATGCGTAAATATTAAATTGTAATTCTTGGATGTGGATTCGTTTCTGAATTTCTTAATGTGAAGATTCTTGCGTGCACAAACAAGGTAGATTTCATGAAATAATTATTGCTTCAAAAACTAAGAAAGATGAGTTGTGAATGTGAGATGTAAATACATGTTTGCGTCCCATCTCCATTGAATGGGTAACATATTCATTTGAAAGACAGTCACAGTCACAATATTATATTCATAAGTAAACGGAGTATGAATGAATTTTCCTGTGGGATATGAACTCTCATTTTCCTCCACGCGAAGCATACGTTTTAATTACTAACAAATGCTTACTGAAAGAAAAATCAACATTTCATCTTCCTCCTCTTAAAACGGTGCTAGCTAGAGCGAATCTGTTTCCTTGAACTCAAAAACTCTCTTCTGCCGTTGACTTAACCTTGTATAATTTTTTAAGTGTCAACAGAAAAGCAGCCAGTAAAAACACACACGAACAAATGTAAACGCTCATCTCATCATCATCTTCATCGTTGTTTGTGCACTCGTATATCCGATACAGTCTCGTCTTCTTCCAATGTTCCAATCCAATCATCAGAGAAGGTTAAATGCACATACGCTGTTCTCATTGAGATTCATAAGGGTGCAGCTGAAATAAAAAAGGCTTACAAATTTTTTTTCTAGTTTTATCTGCATTCAATGCTTTAAGCCCAGAGTGCACATGTCTCACTATCACGCTTTTTCAGACACACAAATCCGTCTCTCTCCGAGTTTTTTTTGGGGGCGAAAGGCTAATAGACGACCCAGATTTTCAAGTTCGTTTCTACAAAAAAAGGCTCATTTCTCGGAAAATGAATTGGAGACGGTTAGGTCGTCTGCAGCAAGAACATAATGCGATGGTATATGCGATGGATTATTTATTCCTCTATCAAACATAAAACGGTCATTTTAAGTATAAAATGTATGCTATTCCGCAGTAAGTTAGAATTTGAGAGAGCTCATCGGGAGTTTATGTATGCACTTGTCTCTCATTTTCACAAGAAGAAATTCCTGCACATCACGGAATTGTGGAAGCTTCATGATAGGGAACTCTGGGGAAAACATGAAAACGAATTGAATTGAAAGTTGTTTTTTTGTTTGTGTCCTTCTATCTAAAGCCAGCTTAGATATGCTCTCTTTTTTTATAGATTTTCTCTGCACGAAAAGCACAACGTTTACATGTGCTACTCCTCCGTACGTGTGTGAGCTTTTTGGAGAAAAAACATGGATTATATTGTGCAGCAGCAGCATTGCTGCAGTATAATACTTATGTGGAACTTGTGGAAGTGAACTGTGTGAGCTAAAGAAGCTTACACAATATATGAGAAAACATGTTTTTTGTAGACAACTGCTACGTCCCCACATACAAAAGCCACGTAAAAAGGTGTAGGTGCATGTGAGTTGGATTGGATGGAGGCTTCTGGTTGTGGAATGGAACGCTAGTTTCAATGCTGGATTTTTTTGGAATAATACTACATGGAAGTAGAAGCATATTGGATTGGAAGTTGTTTTTTTACGTTGTGCATATTAGACTGAGTTTCTAAACATGTCAGGGGAATACACACATGTGCATGTGAGTTTGCAATTGTATAATGCATCAAGGATGAATTTTGTTTTCAGTGTTTGGCACAGTTCAGTATATAGGGCTGATGTGTATGCCAGAGGATATGAAGATGGGTCGGATGGTCGGAGAATGTTGGGAAACAAGAGGAAAAATTATTAGCTATTTCATTCGTGGAAGTGGAACACACACACACGTATTTTCACTAGTCGACCTGAAACACTCTTGTTTTTTCTCTTGTTGATTTTTCATTTGTTTTCATTTTTCATCTTTTGTATATATTCACGTACATTGTCGTGATCAGTTTCGTATATACAGTTCATAATCTCGAAACACCAAACGGAGGAAGAAACAAGGTATTTCAATTTATTACAAAAAATTGTGTAGTAAAATTATGAGTCATTTGAGATTTGGAAGATTTCAATTCTCACCTCAGATCATGAGCATTACCATAATCAGTGAAATACACCAGGGCAAATTTAAGATTTAAGGTGTTCAGGCTTCAGTTTTACTGAATACAAGTTTTAGATTTGTGCATATGCAGAAATTTGGAACTATTGTAAAATTAATGCATTCCCCAAATACATATACAACTTTGTTGGCTTTCCTATTTCTGTTCTGGCTGACTTATGTGCATGATACCTTTAGTTCAAGTTATATGATCTAAAAATCGAAATCGGATAGCTACTAACCTTGGTAGTGGGGTTGGGTGGATCATGTATTTGTTGATTTTTTAAAAAAGGACACCTCAGAAAAGTCCATAATATAATGCCGCAGTCAGTCAGAGTCATGCTAACTTTCCTACTGCATGACAGGGAAGTGGGAGGCAGAAAACGTAAAGTTGTATATAGTGACCAAGGGATAATATATGTGTTTTGGCCGGCCTGCTCATTAGTTATGCACATATGCATGCATCCGTGTGCGATATAGAATATATGCACATATGCAACTATTTTCCATGACTTGCTTCGATCTAAATGATGTACGCATATAATAAAAAGTAGTACATGGATTAATGTTAGAACGGTACTTCGTTGTTGTCTAGAAATTTTCGTGTTTGGAGTGCGGTTAAAATGTTCTATATGTGCTGTTCCTCAAGCTGTTGAATATTTGATCAGATCAATTTAACCTGAACATTAGTCGCTAAATTACACCTTCTCATGAAACCTGATGACTATGACTAGTGAGATTTACAAATTGTATCCACTGAAAACATACAGAATGTTAAAAAGTTTTATCATATTCGCTTCACAAAGCTAGAATACACTTTGAGCTGCGTATTGATCAACCACTTGTCTTCTGCAAACGTTACATGCATTTTGTTCAATAACATAAACATGAAATTTATACTTGCCAAAGTAGCAACGAACCGAGGTTCTCCGCAGTTCAATGGCACTGACAAACGTATATGGCAAATATTATTGAAGTCATATGTGTTGACACATATTTATCTATCACTAAAGATAAATGCTGATTAAATGTGTGAACAGGAAAAAATCAAGGTATATACCTATACCATTTTTACATAGTATCATTTCATATCTATAGTGCAGCATTAGCAATACCACTTCGGTTCAAAACAAAAAGCATACTAACAGGCGAAAATGACTGATTATTAATTGCAATAAAATTCCAATTAAAAACCAAATCGATTCCATCAAAATGGACTCATTGAATGACCGAATTTTATTTCATTTCTTACAATTATAGGAATTGGGAATTGAGCCATAAACCCAGTGCACAATGGACTTTCTTATTGTTCCTTTCAAGAAGTTGAGTCAACTTTGACAAATACCCCACATCTAGCTGAGTGATTATTCTTGCTGGGGTATATTTGCAGCTCTGCACAAAATCTGCCTTATATCCGTTCGAAGAGGATTATAGGAGGTTGCCGTTTAGGAAGATGGTAAGCACCACGATCCTGGTTATAAAAATGGTTTGAAATAGTTTGATTTCCTTCCACTTGTTTCAAGGGTGTTTATTCATACTTTGTGAAATTGCTTATGCTTCGCAGAAAAGTTTAAACTTTTGGACCCTCCAATCCAATTACTTGGTTGCAGTCCAAAATGGTGACGTGGATAGGTGTAAATCACTCCTCGCCGATGGAGTTGACGCGGATCAAATGTTCAAGATAAACTCGCAAACGATACCTGCCATTTGCATTGGAGTGGAGCGTGGTGCATATGCCTTAGGTAATCAAACTCAATCGTGCACATAGGCACGTTAGAGCATAGGTTTAATTAAAAAAGACTTTAAAATCAATTCCTCAATTTGCATTCCACAGTTGAATTGCTTCTTCGAAGTGGAGTAGCAGTGAACAGCAGAGACTCTCGGGGGAGAACAAGCCTTCACGTTGCAATAGAAATGGGCTACGACGCGATATGCCAACTTTTGTTACAATATCGGGCGGATCCTAATGCTGCCGATGACATGCTAATCACGCCTCTTCATTTAGCTGCCAAACGTGGTTCCCTAAGTATGTCCATGCATGTAGTGTGCCTATGATGGTGATGAAAATCTTGAGGTCAGGATGCCGTATTTTAAGTCTTCTCACGATCTTAATCTTATTTTTTCAGGCCAAGTTGCAAGCCTGTTGACATACGGAGCGGACGTGAATCGGAAAGACCGAAATGGGAAGTCTCCCCTGTTTTGTGCCTGCACGAACCCAGCTGCGAATCCGGAAGTGGTTCAGCTCCTCGTCGACAACGGGGCAGCTGTGAATGATCTCGACTTAACTGGATACTCCCCTCTTCTGTGTGCTCTTCTTAATTTTAAGTTTGATATCGTCAAGATTCTCATTCACAGGGGAGCTAGACTGGATGTTATGACTCAGGATGGAAATACTGCCGTTCATGTCGTTATTCTCAGCAACAATCCCTCGTGAGTGAAAAGCAATGGACAATATGCGCTGTAACTTTTTATATAAACTCCAACTAAATCTTCGCTATTTGCAGGAAATGGGAATGCTTGGATCTCCTACTGAAGAAGGGATGTGATAAGGACCAGTGCAATGACATGGGACAAAGCCCTGTGCATTTGGCATGTCTCAGACAGGACATTGACTCACTTCGGATTCTCATAAATGCGAGTGCAAATCCGAATACAGAAGATAGATTAGGAATTAACCCGCTAGCGTATTGCATAAGTAATTGTAAGTGTCCATCCGTCTAAATATATGAAGGTGATATTCAAATGTATTGTAATCCTGGTTTAATGTGCAATTCCAGGTATGGAACGATTTGCCCACCTTCTCATTGACGGTGGCGGCTACGTGGACTTGGAGAAGATGAAAATCAACCGTATTTCAGACTCCTTCCGTAAGAATCTCTTACAACGAATGCAGAATCCGCCGAGCCTGCTGGAACTGAGTAGACGAAGCTTAAGCCAGCATTTTGGACCTTACTACAGAGACTGGTGTAATCAGTATCGTGATGATGTTCCTAAAGCTCTTCACCCTTTTATGGTGTTTGAGCAACGTTTTTCGACGCCTCTTTAACTCAAAAATACTAGTTTGACGCTGTTGCGCTTAATGCCCTTTCCGTTTTCTTCGTTTGCTCTACTCAAAACCGCAAATAATGAACAAAACATTGAGAGTTTTCGCTTGCAAGCGCCACTCTAGACAAAGAATAAGCGAGCTGTGTAGTTTGTAGAGTTATATATTATTATGCAGTTTTAATTTTCACGTGAAATATACCAAACAAAAAATCCCACATACAAATATACTTATTAACTTACACCTTAAAGTACTTCACTTCAAACTTTCACGTTTTAGATCTAAAAGAAAAAAGTATTTACCGTTTCCGTTCTAGGCTGATGTTGTTATTAAATAATTGTTTATGTATTCACATAAGAAGTCTTATGCTTTCTCTTAAATATTTTTTTGTTAATTCTTCATTGCAATTTATTACAAGAGAGAAAAGGGTTACTTGAACAGATAATGTTCTACAATTTGTCTTGATGGAAAAAGCATAATGTAATCTCATGAAATACTGTATCCTTTTTTGTAATTTGGTTAGATTACGTTTTTGCAAGACTCGAACGTGAATTATTCGCTTTCGAATACAGTTGACGCATTATTTCTTTAACAATCGGTTTTCTACGAAAAATGTCCAGTTTATAAAATGCTAGTTTGAAGTAAATGATAAAGCGCAAAAGCCAAGGTGTGATACATGAACTAAAAGTTTCCCATGCAAGTGTGTCGGAATTTATTACACAGCCAAGCCAATTACAACTTTTACAATATGCAAGAATGTAAAATTCTAGAAATGCCTTTATGATTTAAACTAAAACTACAAAGAATTATGCAGTTTAAACAGAGAAGTTATATATATATATATCGTTAATTTTGTGTCTGAATAAAAACAATTTGTTGCGAGAGTTGACAAGATTTTTTCGAGTTGAATTGTCCTGTTTTGTTGAATTGTTTTGTGGGTTGTGGCCGAACAGAGATTGGTCGGTACTGTGCGAATCCAAGTTGCTAGCATAGCTGGAGAAAAGAAAGCATTATAAAATCGGTTGCATGTGAATATTTTCTAAGTTTTTGTTAGGCAGTTCCTACTCACCTTTTCACCTCCAGCAACAAGACATGCATAAAATTGTTGGATTGGCGCACATTCCTGCTGAGTTTTACCCATTTTGGTTCCACCAGAAATTTTATCTATTCCTTCAATTTTTAGAATCGCAACAGGCGTCATCAGTTTAAATGTTAGCCTTTTCCATTCATGAATGTGTGTACCAGGTTGGTACCAGGAGTTTCATGAGTGATCAAGTAAGTTTACCTGTTGTCTCCGTGCATGAACCACCCAACTCGCTAAGCTTCAAAAGATAAGCCTCGGGCCCGTTTACTTCCATGAAGTCAAGAAGTAAATCTTTGTCCACTCTCCCCTCATTGTCGATCTTGTGTGGATTAAAAATATTCATATAAATGTGCTATAACTACCACCTCCAGTTATCATTAGTACACTAAAAATGCTAATTCATAGTTTCAATGATTAAACGGAATTACCAATTGAAGGCCAATTAAAACACATTTGGAATAACACTGAAATTATTCAAGTTCAATTTATCATTATTTTAACAGTAGTGGCGTATCTATTTGCAAGAATGATATACCTGAACCAAATTTTTAATTACCTTGTCGTTGAAGTCATCCGAATCCAAGTCTTCCGATGAAGGAACCGAAGATAAACCAGCGCTTTTGGCACAATCCTGTTGAAAAAGGGTAATATTTTGTGCGTTTTTAAAAGTTGAGAAGCAGGCGAGCCCTTCATTCGCCAGACTTGCAAGGAGAACTGCGACAGGTAGAAAAACTGCGAGAGACTTCATTTTTAGAAATAATAGATATGAACTGCAAATGCAATTTTTTGGAAATATTTTTCTAAAATATGCTTTTGACTGGAACAAACTCTCCGACAATTGCTGTTAACTGGTAACTGGAGTACTGAACAATGATAATGTGCATCGCAGAAGTCCGTTTTATTTATACGAAACTCGGGATCATTAGAGGTGAAGAGAAGCTTTCATGTTCAAACAGTTTGCAGACAGTTTCGAAAATGAGCATGCCAACCAACAATTCAATGGATGCATTGTTCGGTCTTGGACTTGATGTCAGTCAAATGGACAAGTTCTAATTAATTATAACGTCCAGAGGTAGTAAATTAGTGGGTACAGCTACACATGCTTGCATCTAATTGACGTTCTCCGCGAAAACAATAAAGATTTCCGACCACGTACGCGTACCATTAACCATTCCACAGTCATTATAACAATTCCTCGAATAATTTTATAAAGATATAAAGGAAACGTTACTTGAATTTTATTAGGGACTAATTCCTGTCAAAGTCAAACATGCACAAAAAAAGCAATGTTGCATTGCCCAGTTGCTATAATTTAGCTATTTTTTAGTATTCCAATTTCATAAAATCCACATAAGTTCGCACTTACACGTATGCACACCCTGTGCATTTCATGCATGAACATGTCTGGAGGAAATCGGACGCATGAGCAACTCACGAAGAAAATGTCATTGGAACAAAGGACATGAGCTTTCCTTGCTTCGTCGCGTGCTTGCCATTTGCCGATGGATCGACTTTATTTCGGTATACCACAATGCATTTTAGGTAGTGGCTCCACTGTTGACATTAACCAAGAGCATAATATTTTAAGCTTTTCAAAAATTGCTCACATGAACATTCCACAACCTGTCAAGTAGAGTCCACATTTTCCCATTCTTGTAACCTCATGCAATACAGATTTATGAGATGAGACTTCCAATTACATTTTTTTGCTAGACGTCAAACGAGCATATATGTACTTCACAATCATCCCCCTTCCAGGCTTCACAGACTATCGTATATTTACACAGGCTTTGGTTTGGTTTCATTGGCTGCTTAACTTTTTGGACTTTGGGTAACATTTTCACGTTCACGTTTTCATTCCCATTCCCTAGAGCAGGCGATAATGAGCAAAGAAGGCTACAAATGACGTGTTAATATTATAGAAAATCGGAAAATTGGAAGAATGCATGGTCGCAGGTATTCATTCACCCCATTCCTTATACCAGCTTAGTCCAGCTTGACAACAAGGAGCAACCCTCTCCAGAAGAAGAAGAAAAAGGCTTTTTACTACACTCTGCTAGTCTTGGTCGCTGGACTACCCTTAAAATGAAGGAAGGAATATACACTCATGAAGACAGCAAAACCTCTTCTGTTCGTTTTCTTTATTTAAAAACTTTGAGCATGCTACTACCGAGTATGTATGCACATCACCTAAAAGCATTGCATATCGCATTGTCGGCTTACGTTTTCATGTACCCTGGCCAGAAGCAAACAACCAACCCTCTTTTCGGATTCACGGAATGAGATGCGATGTTGATATCTTGATATGATGAGTATAAGCCTGTATGAAATATTCCGTTCACAAGAGAGAATGTATTTTTAGGGTACCAAAAACGAAAATAAAAATCGACAGCCAAGCATAATCCCAATATGTTAAAAGGTTCACGTACGAAGATATTAAAAGGTAAACGTTGATGCTTTATCTTCTCTGAAGATTTTTATGTGAAGGTACACAAAAAGTTTGGGAAACCAGATAAAAAGCTAGGATTCTTTTGGTGTTTGTTGTAGAAATTCCAGCGAGTGCATTTTTTTGACGGGTCGACAAGTGTGAATCGTTTCAAGTCAAGTCCATTTTGGGAAAATTGTTCACTCAAATCCCAACGAAATATTATTGCATGACAAACATTTAGCACACACAATTACTAATGTGATGCGCCACACAAGCCATAAAAAGCATGTGCAGAAATCTCTCATCCTAAACCTCACATGCCGCAGAAACCTGCGAAGCTCCTAAAGTGAATCTGTACATCATCTGCTGATGTGCAAAAAATCATGTTTGTGATGATTGTGTCTTGATTTTGAAAAAACAAATCAGCCAGTCTTCAGATATGTGATTGTGATAAACACACAGTATTTATTGTGAAGCTCATAAGCTCACTTTACACTCCTTCGATTTTATTAATGTTCACACAAATGGCATGACCAAAAATATGCCTAAAAATTGCACTGCACCACATTTCACACACAATGAAATGAGAAGTGACATGAATCATTACAGCATTGATGTGTGGTAGTTAAGCTAGTTAACTAATTTAGGCAAGGACTAAAACGAGTGAAAAGAAAATCCTTTCAGAAACGTGGACTCAATTTTTATATTATACTAAACTGTTTTTAGAGTACGAGCTTGTGAGCTCTCTGTAGTAGTGTCTGCGCAGTTCACTTGTGTTAAAGTTAAAGTGTGCAGAGCGTCGGATTTTAGTGTTTACATTTACCATATCATCATCATTGACGGAAAGTTAATATCAACAACCTGTTCTGCTCAAAACAGACGAATTAAGAAGTGAAACCGAATGGGACACATGCAGTGGAAACAGTGGTGAATATTCTGAGATTTGTGGAACATAAAAACTGTCATAAATATACAGATTTCTAAACATCTCAATACCAGAGCGAAGATCTGTAATTTTCGGTGAAGTATTTCTAAAACTGAAAGAAATCCCAGTGTTTTCTATTCAAAACAATATCAAAATGAAGTTCTCCGTGGACAAATTCAGCATTTTGTGCTTTGGTAAGTTGGTATAATAAGATTGTCGTCATCTAATAAGCAAGTGTATATTCTAGCGTCACATTTGAGAAATGAAATGGAATCCAATGAATCCATGAACATGAACACTCACGGAATTTTGTCCGACTTGCATTCTTGCATATAAAATGACCAAATTGTATTCTATTTTGTATCCACTTTGTATCCAATATGGATCTTGTACAATTATTCATAGCTCGCTATCCAAAATCCAGTATACATTACAATCTGATGCTTGCCACAGCTTAAAAAATAGTGGTGGAAAACTTGCAATCTTAAACAATATTTTATTACTGACAAATAGGAGGGCAAATTGTGAGCCCTATAACAATAAACTGATTATGGTCGGAATGAGGCACTCAAAACTATGATAAAATGTTGCTGATTTTCCTCGTCTCAGCAGTATCACAACCATTTGATAAGGTTTTAGTGTTAATAGGTTCAATTTCCGTTTGAGACAGTGATAATGAGGAACGTGCTGACATTGAATTTTTTAGTGGTACTAAAAAATCATAGGTTATCAGGTTGCAGGTGACGATTTGTGCTACATATGTACATACGTGACAATCTGTAAAATGGAACTGATACTGCATCGCGAGACTCACTTCTCTGAAATGTTTTTGCGAAAAATGCGAAACAACGCGTGGCTTGGTTTGTTTCATGTAATCTCGGAAAGATGCTTCCTTTCTGCAAATGCGCACATAGAATTCTGTTATTATGATCGCATAAACATGTAAATTGTGTAGCCAATATATCACTCACGTATTACATCATTCATATTCGATATATCAGTCAACAATATCCTTTCCTGCATACAGACCGTTTTTATCGGTTGAGCCTCAACACAAATATATGTCATATACTCGATCAACATTTTTATACATTTTGCCAGTCTTGCATTCATAAGTGCAAAATACAAGCCACAAGATTTCGTTCGCGTCCGGAGTGCAATTTTCAATAATTGAATTGAATCTAAAGCCAATAAGCTTTTTGGAACGGTGAACTCTACTGAACTGGTAAACCGCAACGTATCATTTTCATAATCGTAAGCAGTGAACTCATTACCATTTTCACCATTACATCCTAGCGCATATACCACGCTTTTGTTTATACTTCCAATTTGCTTCTAATATGTTTTTGGCTATAGCTCGTTACGGTGATCAGTGATCACGGTCACAATGCAATACATCCAGACTGGTGGTATTTGTAGTTGCCCATTTTCATGAAAATGCAAGAATACATTCACCAAACACATCTTTTCCATTGAGTATTGCAACTGAAGCAAAGCATATAGAAGTGTGCCTTCCACTTTTGACCAATTATCATGCATAAATCATGCATGATCATAATCTTCGCTTCTTCGTCCTCATTTGAAGAGCACATCCTTTGATCCTTTTCTTTTCTGCCTCAAGTTTTCAAGACGCATCTCGTATCTCCTCTGCTCTGCACGAGCTGAAACGCTGAATGGAAGGTCTTATCGCCTCTCATTGTCGCTGTAAGAAATGCATATCCTCAACTGTTGGAGTTGTAAAATAATGTTTACACGTACGTTGACGACTTTCGTACGTATAAATCTCCTCTGTAAGCAGTAAGCACGTATCACATTGTCTTGTCACTGACTGTGTGCAATGTAAAGTTATCCCATCTGCCATTCATATTCATAGAGAGATAGTTAGCAAGTAAAACTCTTTAGCTAAAGGAATTGTGTTGTGGCTTACCGAATACATGAGAAAAAGACGAGGAAGGATGTGATAGAGTTTACAAAGATTGTAAGATCATCTCTCTCTGTTCCAACTGAAAAGTTCATGACGCAAGCAACTGCATGAATTTGGATCATATTTCAGCTTACGCGGAGTAACTCTAATTCTTCGTTGCTTTAATCTCTTTTTTAGGTTGTATTTTTTTCTGCTGAGTTGATAGAATGTCTAGCGCTAGCTAGTGAAGGGAACATCCTCAAGTGGCAGATTGTGTATCACATACTACAACAACATGTGCAAAGTAAAATTTTGTTTCACGAAGCGAAATACAATTGCGTCTTGCGTTAGTTTAGCATGTATGTAGAGATGTACATGTAGGTATCATCCGTATCCACGTCCTCATAAATCGTGTATTTCACAATTATGAATCCATGAATCCATTTCACAACTCATGGAGCATTTAGCACAGAAGCGACTAGACGCGAAAAGGAAAGTTGCACACGGTTCGAACTCCTCGAAATAAAAAAAGTGTTCATCTTTCCTTAAGATTAAAAGGGTTATTGTGCTTGAAACTGGAATCAGGGTCCCCCTCATGAAAACTTGTAGTGACGAATGTGCAAAAACGTGTTATATTTTCAACAATCTTCTCTAATCGTAAGTGACCTCTAATTTAAATGCGAAGTTGGAGTAGACATGCTGAAAATAGATTATTAAATTGTTCATCATTGAAATATGCATGGATTTTGTTAACCATGCGCAGTCCAAAGTAGAAGGCAATAATGCAAAAAATTTCCACAAGCGAATAGATTAAATCCGGTGGTATGATACTTTGTGAGGAAAAATGTGCAAATGTCGGCATGTGTATTGCGATGTGCTTGGTTTGCTTTCATTTACGCTAAGAAAGAGCTGCGGCTATCTGAGCTACCACTGGCGCTGACATTTGCATTTGTATTGGAATTTTATGTACTCCAATCTCCAAATTCGATGCAACATATTTTATCGATGATCACACACACGACACAAGCACTGGGGTTTGCTCTCATGTGCATAAATACATGCACGTGTTTTGTATGAAAACTTTGAAAGCATCCAAAACCTCAAATTCTAGAGAAATAATTAATTTTTAAATTGTTTTTGTTTACAGTGTTGACTTGTTTTACGTTCGTGCAAGGGAAAGGAGGTAGTGGAGGCGGTAGTGGAGGCGGTAGTGGAGGCGGTAGTGGTGGTGGAGGTGGAAGAGGTGGTGGCGGAGGTGGACGCAGCAGTGGTGGAATTAGTGGTATAGGTGGCTACGGAAGAGGAAATTCTGCCAAGGGACTTACAAGAGCTCGAGCAGCGGTTATTCTCGGAAGTGGAGCAGCGGGTTATGCTGCATACAAAGCGCATAAGAACCTGAAAAAGGATCGAGAGCGTAAGAAATTTTGCGTGATAAATGCATGCACTCACTTTGTGTATGTGCCGATGTTGATTTCATGAGCTTTGTTTCCATTTTTGCATGCAGGAGGAGACAGGGACGATTCAGACTCTGACTCTTTTGAGCAATACTTCACGGATCAAGAATACGCGGATTACAAGCTCCAGGAAGCGACATCTTATTACGGTAGAAATCTTTAATAGTTTATATTTCATAAACAATGTATACGTTGAGTAATTTATTACAAAAGATTGATATAATATACATTTGTACTGAATTTCAGCATCCGAAGGACTCGGAATGTCTGCGTGGACTCTTATCGCCCTTATCCTGGGTATCATCGCGCTAGGCACGGTTGGCTGGTACTGCTGCAATGTGTTTCTCCCCGTGTGGCAGGACAACCGGAATATGAGAAGGCGATCAAACCTTGGAATTGGACATGGACGTATGAAGGATGAGATGCCACTTCAAGAAACACCTTCAACTGCCACTCCATCCCCGTAAAACAATCGAAGGACCATAAATGTTCTTGTTCCATATGGTCCATACTTCCGTTCCTGTAAATGGAGTCGTTTGTACAGAATATTCCTAGGATTTTAAGACTTTCACGTGGATCAGTCAATTCTCAAAAAGTCTGAGTTGGAACAACGGAAACAGAGACCAAATATACGACGAGGAGACAACAAACTGGATATATTTATTTCTTTAAAATGACAAAACTCTTATTTTAAAATAACAATCATGATCACATCTTAAAAAAATGCGCACTCTATGCATCATATCTATCTGAGCAATACCAAAATTTCAAAATTTGGAAATAATTCAAAACGTAAACGAACAAATTTTGAAATTTCTGCCAATAATTATGAATTAGTACCGAAACTACTGAAAACTATACATATGTGTACAAAGTGTTCATTCCTCTAGGTTTTAGGGAGGCAAGCAAGCAATACGAAGCAACTATAAATGACATGAGATTGAGATCTTTACAAGTGTTTAATAATGTATGTAAAACACGAAATGAAATTCTGTGAAATAATTATTATTACCAAAACTTTTTTAAAACTATTTTTGTAAATATACTGTCCACTTTCGCTCAGCATATGGAACCCTATATGGAAATGTATACAAAAATCGCGAGTGAAAGTGATAACGGAGAATATAATTTGATGTAGAAAATCATACTCCAAAAACTCCTATGATCAAAGAATGAAAAATTCGTTCAACCTGTTTTTGCTCTTTCAATTATTATAATCATTTTCCTACCCTGTAAACTGTGTTCATCAGAGGTATGCCTTTAGTAGTGTAGTTTTTTAGTTAGATTTAACGTGAATCCGATAAGAGAGCTTATACTATAATTCTATATGTGTCAATTTTTATGTACAGTTTAGTTCATTCAGATAGATGAGCAGATTTAATTTAGATTTGAGAATTAGATTTGGTCAAAAGTCTTTTATTTATAAATGTTTTTGTGACAATAAGTAGACAAAAGTACAACTAAATATAAATGTACTTTGTAAGAAGTTATATAGGCACACCTTTTTTCATTCGAAAGGCAGATCTCTCCGAGTGTGTGGTTTCCTGAAGTACGCATATGTAAAATATGAATTAACTTTTGCGTACAATATATAACGCACAATTGCAGCTAATTATGTATACATTTATTCGTGTATTCTTATCTTTAAGAATGGAATAAATAAAAAAATTATATTTCTGATACAAAAACCCTACGGATGGATTCGTGTCACAAAGAAATATTTAATTGACTACTTTTACTCAACTCGCTTATGTACTTGTCGAAAAGTTGCCTCGTAAAGCTAACAACACTCCTGGATGAATCCTTTGGTTTCAATGTAATTTTATTGTATTTAGTACTACTCCCTTTAGACTCTTGGGCCGTTACAGTTTCCTCTGACAAACTTGGTGGCGGAGACGGTGTCGAAGGCGAATCCCTTTTGGAAACGGAATTCTCTACGTAAGAATACTCTTTGAAGGGTGTTGCTGGGATCACAACTGACCCTTGATGTTCCCAATAAACTTCCGGTGGAGGAGGAGGAGGTTCATAATGCGTTTCGTATTGAACTGGACTTTGAGTGACGACAGTTTCTTGGTAAAATTGTGGAACTGATTTAACTACGGTGTTGTCTTTATAATAGGGATTATTGTGATTCTGGGTTTTGTGACTACTTTCCTTTTTCACATGGGGTAAAACATGATAATGATATCCAGTATTGTTCCAGTCTGGATCGTATTTGTCAATGTCTGGAAGACTAATGTAGAGTGGAGTTCCTAGTCCGTAGGGCTTCTTGTCACGGGTGAATAAGTAAAACTTTCCGCGGGTGCTGAAAAACAAAAGAAAAAAATCATGTTTTTTCCCCTGAAAAATTGCATGGAAGAGCACATTAATTATTGTCATTAGAACTAATTAGAAGCTAGTATTATGACTGCTCCGCACGAACAAAAGGACTTGCTTTTTGCAACTATATGCAAATCTCATCAGAACTTGTTACATATGAATCTTCCATAATTGTTCGCAAAGCACTTTCATTGTGCAAAGTACAATCAAAAGCATATAAAAAACGAGAATATAATATGTTGAAGTCACAGCCCATTTGGATTGTGGTACAAAGACGAAAAGTGGACTGTTTCAACTTGCATGACTAGACATATTTTTGCCAAATCGTTTAGGTAGCATCTCCTCAACTCCCAGGTCCCAATTCATTCACGTGTGTATAAAAAGAGTGTTAATTTTTTGCAATGAAAAAAGAGCCAAGTTATTAAACAGTCGCCAGCAAAAATGGAATGATTGCGCGTTTAGTTTTAATATATATTTATGCCTTGTCTTCTTAATACCTGTGTGGAGAATGTTCTCCCATGAAAACTCTGTCTTCTGGTCCGCACGGACACTGGCCTTTAACATAATTATCCCAGCTATCACACCGACACGCTGGGAATGCAACTGGAGACACGATACTCTCCGCGAAGAATGCAACAGATCTGGCGTGATCACATTCAATTTCTGAAAGAAACGGAGGAGAGTCATTGAATAAATGTATGACTAGATAATTGGAAAAGTGAACAATGTCTATCTACCTTCATAGATATGTGTCCACTTGGTTGGACAGCCTGGTTGTGCTCTTCCAGAGTTGGGATAGTAGTCGGCGTGACCTAAAGCATTTCCTAAACCAAGATGACCTTCCATAAAGGCACGTCCCCCGTTTGTGTGTATAATGTCGACATACATGGCGTCACTTTTGTCGAGTCGTTTGCTGTCCTCGACGAGACGAAAAGTGGGCTGTGCAGGATCGAGGCCACTAGAAATATTTACAGATTTAAAATTGCAGTTACAATCAAATAGATTCCTCTTTGCTACCACTGGTTTAGTTGTGAGAACGTAACGTAAACTAACGTAATCCTTCCAATTTTTCCTCCTAGCATTCCCCCTGCAATTCCAGCAACATGTGCTCCCCACGAGAATCCAAGCATATGAAGACTCTCCAGCATAACCCCATTTTCCACCAAAAACTTGATCATCTCCGTCAACTGTTCGGCAGCCAAGTCTGGGGCAGCCGACCAGTAAAACATGGGTAGCGCAAAGAGAGTATAGTCAATGATTAAAATATTGAGATCAGCCATATGCAAAAACGCCTCCCGCAATGACACGAGCCAGTCCTCCAGGTAAACCTCGGTTGCGGAGTGAGCATACCCGTGCACAAGCACCTTCGTCAGGCGTCTCAAGTCAAAGTTGCTTGTGCGGAGGGAGTCGACATCTCCGATGCGAATTTCGTGAGCCCATCTCGGATTCTTCCTTGTCCACAACTTGAACTTGATGTGATTTTTCATGTTGAGCCATGCAAACAAGTTGTCTCTCGTGATGTTGTCCTTCTTCACTTGATACGGGTCATTGACAAGGTGATGAATGTGCTTTTGTCGGAAGAGGAATGTGCCCACACCTACAAAGTTATGTTCAATTCAGTGTCACTGTCAAAACTAGCATGCGAAAGGGAGATAATGAGATTATTTTACGGGATGAAGGGTTATTTTATTTGTGCACGGGTAAAGAAAGAATCTTATTTGTTCTATCTAAATCAAGCCTTTTGCGTGTCTCAGACTCACTTGGAATGTTGTTTGCGGTGACGAGTGCATAAATCAGGAGGGCTGCCAAATGCCACTGGAGCCTCATCCTATGCATGGAAACGCGACTTTGCTTTTCTATTCTTCTTTAGAAATGCACGCTTCATCCTCATTTCGGGATTTACGCTAAGTACCTTACTCTTACACCTAAATCTCCAATAATAATCCCTGAAATTCCTCCATTAAACTTTGGTATACGTCCAAACCCTGCAATTCCAAATCACTGCCACTGGAAAAAAGTCATATTCACTCAACAATCACTTCAACACCACAAACGATGCTGTAATCTGTAACAGAGAAAAAAATCTCAAAATTCGGAAAAAATCTTCGAATTGCATACGAAAGGAATGTACACTCACATTCAATATGACATCGTCTCCGCTAATAACTCAAGCTAAAATGAAACTATTCTTCCTATCCCTAGTGAAAATGCACAAAAAGAGTGTAATTGAATCACGTAAAGAGCGGATATGCATATATGCGGACGACGGACGTAGATAATTGCTCTCAAATTCGGCAATATATTTAAGCATTTACACAGAACTACGCAGGACACACAAGATCAAAAAGGGCAGAACTACCAGGTCAGAGTGTAGCCTTTGCAATATATTGAAAAAGTGAAAACTAGCGTGACAACTTTTGAATAGCATAATAATGTGAGGTGCACGGAGGAATATTAAAAAATACCTGTTACCTCACATCCGCATTATGTATACGTGTGCTTGGCTGTGGCTATGCCTTTTGTTTTGTTAAATATAATGTCATATTTATCTTGTACGAAGCATATGCATGCTCGGCTATTTAGTAATTTTTATTACTATTGAGAATATCGATATGCATTATCGTCTTCAAAGTGTATTTAAATAAGGATCCTTGGTCGATTGTAGATTGCAGCTCATCGTTCGTGACTCCTGTGTGTTTTGGTTTAGAGATTGAGAGATATGTCCTTTTCAAGGAATACTTTGTGCAATTTTTGGGAGGAATCCATTTTAATGCTTCACACTGATTGTGGTTATATGCGTGGTAATAGAAGAGGAATATAGTAATTAACAGAAAGAAATACACTAACGCGAGATGCAATCAGTTCTAGCCGAGGTAAAAGGAAGGGATACATGCAGAATGGATGAATATGAATGAAAGCAACAATTACAAGGGGGAAAATTAGTTTTTTTGGCTACCTGCAGGCACAATACGTGAAATATGTTTTAGTGAACATGAAAGAAAGTATGTAATCTTCAAAAATGTCTCGATTCGATTCGCTAAATGAAGGAACGCCTTCCTTCCCTTCACCGTGGTTTGCTAGATGACATATATGAAATGAATGACGCATAAATATTTGACTATATCAAATCTTGAACTTCGAGTATGCTATGTTGTTTGTATGAAAACTACCGGAAGTGGAAACAAGTAGGCGTCATTTGTAATCAGAAGTAGCCAGTGTCATAATATCCCACTAGATATGCCTAAGCAATCATCACCAGAAAATGTGAAATAGTATGAAAACGCTTGCACCCATAGCATATCTACATCACATAAGCATAAATATTTAGCTACAAATCTACTTCGTAGTAAACTCCATCGAACACAATACAAAAAAACTACGGTGCACAAGTTCACACAAACCTTCAAATGATATTTTTGTAGCATGTATATATCGCGTAAATTTACTCTCATTTTATTGATTCATTTTTTAGAACAGACATATTTTCCATACCACTTTAATAAATGTTATATAAGTATATTATTTCATTAGCAAGCAACACTTGCATCAGGATTACTCTATAAATAGTTCTCTTTTTTGCAATAGTATATGATTCTCTACGCTCTACAAACCCACATTTACGCATGTATATTATTTTTCCATTGATCATTTAAATCCATATCTCACATCATCATAACAATCATAAACGGTTCACGTTTAACAAAAATCTTATATTCTCTTTTTCACACGTTTAATTATTTAGCGATATACATAAATCATATTACACTACAATATTCTTATTTTTTATAACGATTCATAATATATGTCGCATTACGTATGTATATTTATTTATACAAATAATTTAATGAACAACGAACAGTCTTGAGATTTTTGAATTATAAGTAGACCTTATATCATAGAGGAACTAACAGAAGCACAATCAAAAAACGGAAGCAGTAGAGTTATCCAGTTTGTGTAGATTTACATTGATTTCATTAATTGCATGTATCCTTTCTCCACACTTTTCACACATCATCTTTACTTACATCATCCTGAGATAGTTCATAAATCTTCCTAAACCCATACAAATATTATTTTCTTCCAAAATTCTTTCTAATCATCATTTATATAAATATCTTAATAAATAACATTTACCAATCATATCATTTATAAATATCATAATTAACTGTATCTGTATATTCGTGTTTTATAGTAATTTTTAGTTAACTCTACAAATGCTTTGTCTGCGTTCACCTAAACTAACTAAACTAGATACTATTATATTCCCTTAAATTTGTAGTAACTAGCATGAATTTTATACTTTTGAAATTTCTCATTTTCAAACCGACTACATTAAATTTTCATGGTGAAACCATTTCAACTCTGATTTGTAGAAAGTCTGCGCAATCCAATTTCTCTGAAGAATGTCCAATCTCTCTTGGCACAAAAACAAGGGCTTTCCCCTCTTAAGCTCTAAATCTTCCTCGCAGAAACTATCCAAAAAGATGGAGCCCCAAATGCACGCTTCCTTCTCCTTCACGATGAGAATCTCGGAAGCCATGACGGAAAGGAAGATCCCCGTTCCCCGTCCACATTTCCTCTGGCAGTGCGAAACAACCTCGGAGGCATTGAGCTCCTTGTCAAAACAACACAACTCGTTCAGGCAAAGAATGTCACCACAAATGAGACATAGCGCTGGAGTGCTTGGAATTTGATCACATTTGTTACACTTGATCTTCCTATAATTCTCGAAAATCGTGTCATACTTCCGAGGTAGTCTGATGAGCGAAGGTTTGTCGTAAATGTACAAGTGCGACTTGAGCAACTCGGCTGCTCGATGATTAGTCACTGACGGGGATGAACTACTTTTCTCTCCAAACGAGAGCATTAGCTCTGAGCACCAATTTTCAATCACTAACTCACAATCCTGACGGCCATAATCATTTTCACTGTTTCTCCAGTGGAGAAAGTCTATGCATGATTTCACTCCGTTTTCAACATCATCACCCGAGACTACTGCAGCTCCTCCTGGTCCCAGTTGAAGATATGAGACAAGGTCGTAAAATGACGAGTCCACTACTGGAGAATGACTATCCCGGAATATTTCAGATTTCAAGAGGGTTGCCATTTTCAAAAAGGGGAGGACCATGGACTGGACCAAATTCTCGATGAAGACACTGTCCGGAACGTCGGCATTTTTATGATTCCCATTCTCATCCGCGTTCATGATTTCCCCTGCCGATTTTTCTGGCTTCACCTTGAGATTCCTCATGATCAAACTCATCACCCGCTCCAGATTCGACTGAGATTGTGCAAATATCCTAGAAATCTCATGCCTTTCGACGTCACTAAACTGGCTGCAAATTGCGGTGAGCACTTGAACAACTCGGAGATTATACAGGGCCTGAACTACTCCGCTAAACACGTCCATCCCTCCATGTTCTGGCTGTATTGGCAAATCCAGTATGAAATGGAATAGGGCAGTTTCCGTATCCCGGAGTAAAGTTGGAACTTCTCCATTCCCCTTCGAGCTTCGTTTGCCACAAACCATCTCCCAGTTTTGAGCAAGCTTCCGTCCATATCCAACAGGTAATGTTTTGTACTGATACTTTATCACGGAGAGTAAGGGTAACACTGATGACAGCTTCTTTGGTGAAAAGGAGGATGTGGAGGGTGAGCTAGCGACAGCTCCCCCACTTTCACTCAACTTCAGTTGTCTTTCCAAGGCGAGGCGGAGGTGAGACGTCAGTAAAAAGGCGGAGACAAGAGGGGACGCCGCGTCGAACTCTTTTAGCATTTTTGTCAAGCCCGGCTCAAAGTTGTTCATCGCACAAGCATTAATATCCCTGATGAAACTGTCGACTGCAGTTTTCTCCTCGACTGAAAGTGAGCACTTGTTCCGCTTCTTGAGTAATTTGAAGATTTCATTGAAGTCTTTGGAAGCAGAACTGTTACTTCTTGCTGGATTGAGGTTACTCGAAATTATGGGGAGAAATGAGTTACCCAGTTGTCTACACAGAGGACACGAATATTCTTTGTAGGTGAATGAAATGACTGATTTTTCCGACGTGGAAGAGGGTGGAGGTGGAGGAGGTGATTTTTTCACGTAGTTCATGTATCTCGTGAAGCAATCTTGGTGAATGAAGTGACCACATGATTGGAGCTGCACTCCGAAGCCGGGATCCAGTGGAAGATGTTGAATAACACTGGAATCCTCATAATATTTCATATATTCCTCGAGAGTCTCTTTGTGAATTTCCTTGAGGAAGGGGCCATTCCCTTCAGGCGTGTGCAGTCTTTGATTACCAAGTATACTACAGGGACTCAGGTAAGTCATCAGCCCAAAAGGATTCTTTGGTTTGCTTTCCAACTTATCCATGCAAATAACACATTCGCTATCTTGAAATGCATCCAATAATGAGTGACTCTGTTGTTGCATGCTTTCTCCAGGGGGAGTATCACTGGCGCTGCTTTCACTCTCCAGCACATCCATAAATTGTTGTCGCTTCATTGCACACTCGTTGAGGAGGAGGAGCTGACGCTCTTTCGCTAGCCGCTTCTTCTCCGCTCGCTCCCTTTTCTCAACTAACATTTGATCTGATTGTGAATTATGATTCTGCTCAGCGTAGAGTTGTTGAAGTTCCCCTGAAATGTAGTCTTTACATTCTTCACTTTTCTCCGCTAGCTTGTCCAAAACTTTTGCAATGAAGAAGGGACCATCTCCAACACGACTTTCCACATCTCGCGACGACGGCATCTCGTCGTCTGAATATGCATCTGGTAATTTTAAGCTGAAGTGCTTCCTGCTTTCCGACAACTTTCCGTGTAGCTGCACAAGCAGAGATGTAATACTTTCACCCTTTGTCATTTCTTCTTCTTTTCCGGGAAGTTTCACTTCACTCATGAAGCTTCTCAACTGCTCCTCACTTTCCGCCACGTGAACACCCAACTCCAGCAAGTAAACGGTGAGCGAAATCATCAGTTCTGAAAGAATGCCGGTGTTGACAGCGTGATACATCAGGACAAAAGCCACTTCCATAAATCTTTTTGATAGCAATATTTCTCCAGGATCTTTAATAAATGCTGGCTTCACCGTCGGGATCCTGAAGGGCGGCCACAAATTCTTTGCATTCACATTGTCCTTCTTTGACCTATTCACATAATCCTGGTAACGATCCCTGGAGCTTTGGTAGTCTGCCCTGTTTGCCGATCTCAGCAGAGTATACAAAGGGTCATAAATTTCCTCCCACACAATAGGCTTCGGTGTGAAAATCCCTTGTTGCATATTTCTCGGCGCTTGGAATTCCGCAATTCTTGCCAAAACTGACTCAAAGTTCGCCAACTGCGCATCACTCCCACATCTCTCCGGTAGCATTTCCATCAGCTCACTGTGCAACTTGTCAGACTTGCAAAGTAGCACAGACATTTCCAACGCCATGAGATCCTCGTCCGCCACCCCAAGATTTGTGCGGACTGACGTGAGCGTTGCCAAGAATATCAAACAATTTTCTAGCATTGTCATCTGCTCTTCCGTATCGGTCGCTGATCTCATCGTCTCCTCAACAAGAAGGCTTCGTATACTGAGCACATCCCTCATTCTAAACTCTTCGAGAACCAACTCCACAAAACTCTCCTGACTCGATGAAGGACCTCTCACTGCCGCAAGTTGAAGGAAAAACAGGTCCGCGTCAACCATTGAATTGCAACAAAGGCTGCTCACGTAATACTCCGCTTGGTTCACCAAGCTCGGTCCATTTCTCGTCCACAGTCTTGTCGAAATCCCATAATATGCTGTTTGCAATCTCAGCAGCTGCCTCACAACCAACTGGAACTCGTGCTCATCAGAGGGAAGCAACTCACTCAAGTTCATGTCTTGATGCTGAAGTCCTTTCTGGATAAATGTGCTAATGTAGCGGTGGAGAGGCAAGTGGAATGATATCGTCCCTTTCGGATAGTCAACGAACCTGTACCACATTCTCAACTGGTTCCAACAAAGTTGGACAAAGTTTCTCGTAATATCCTTCGTACTCTTGTCCTTCAAGTGGGAGACGAGGGTCCACATCAGAGTGGCACTGATAACCAACTCCGCCATAAATGCACCAACATAACTGTCCGACTCGTGCTCCACGTGCGGCTCCCCCTTCGCAACGAACTTGTTTACATTCATGCCTTGGAGGAGGGTAAGGAACTCGAACCAGGTTGAGAGGAGACGGGGATCGGTGAAGAACTTGGTGGCCACTGGACCGTGAGATAACAATTCCTTCAAATCCGATTTAATTAGCCAGTAGTAATTGTTTTTGATGATATCGTTATCACAGTCAATCACCTTTAGCCACCAACCACCTACCCCACCACCATCACCTTGAACAACACTTGCACTCGCGTTATTGGCATGATTTTCAGGAGGGCTAACCTCAACTTCCTCATTTTCCACACTAATTTTCTCCGATGAAGATGGTGGTGCTGATAAGGAGGATGTTGTTGATGATAATGAAGAAGAACAAGACGAAGATATGATAGGGACTGCAGTTGATTTGATCATATCATACAAACTCCTTAAGAGCAAGTGGAGTAATTGCATTTGCTCAACCATCGCAATAGCCAATTTCTCTTTGGAGAAGAGCTGCACTGATACGGCTGCAATATGCTTGCATAATCGTTCCGGATCAGAGGACTTGAGGATGCTCTGTGAAATGAGTTCGTAATGAGTAATGAAAGCACGGGCGAAAGCTTCGTTATAATTTGAGTCGGATCTGAGGCTGAGAAGGAGACAAACAAGATCTTCGGGAAACTCCCGTTTCACAGTCCAGTAGACAAGTTCTTCGAGGAAGGTTTTGTGACTTTCTGGGATGTGCAAGCCAACCCGCTCATACTCAGGATTGACAGCTCCACACAAACTCTGATACGAAGGAGGATTGGTGAGGGCACTCGTCATCACTTGCCGCATCGCCACTCCCATGTCGCTAAAGTTTTGGAGAAGCTTTATAAATTTGAAACCTTTGGGTGGAGCAGTTACTGCGGGATTTGCCATCATGGCGGCGGCAGTGGCGAGGGAAACGTTTTGAGGTGGGGAGGTCTTTGGCCTGAGAGCCTTTTTACTTTTCATGTTGTTCTTGCTGAGCTGTTGAGCTCGTGCCAACTTCCTTGCTTCGACGGCACGAAGATAAGCGATCAGTCTGTGGAATAAGCGAGGCATCATCCCGTTGGCGATGCTGAGCAGTTCCGCTGGCGCGGACTGCTGGGTGGCAGCAGAGGAGGAGGAGGAAGGGTCATTGTTTCCTCGTGTTCCGGAAAGACTTTGGGCCCTTTGCATGGCTGCTGTGCCTCGGGGTCCGTGAAGGACACAGCAGCCGGACTCTTTGATTACATTTATTTCACCGCAGTCACAGGCTCCGCCTGTTTCACTGCGAAACACTATGAAGTCGTGACCTTCATGGTTGCCTTTGTGGAAACAGTCCGTGCAGAGGGAGAGGTAGGGGGAGATTCCACAGGTTCGGCATCTGGAAACATTTTCAAACGGCACATTTCTTATATGACATGCTAATTTTGAGTGTTTGCATTAATGACCGAGACGCCTAGGATATCTGATCTCTATTAAGTACATTGTCATACAAAAATAAAAATTCATTCGGCTTACCGGTACGCCACAAAATTCTCCGTCCAGACTAACCCACACGTGGTCGCTTTATCGTGAAGCTTCACAGTGTGGGAGAATTCTTCAGGTGTGGAACCTCCTGCAACCAACCACTGACACCATTCCAGCGTTTCATCGTCATCAACGTCTGACAGCGACTTTGGCGTTGTCAAAATATGATCTACAATTTGCTCTAGGAACTCATGCTCCGCGGTGTTGTTGGAGCAAGCTGCTCTCACGGCAGCTGCAACTTCCGGTTTGGATTTGGTTTGAAAGAGGGATTCTATCTCCATTTTGATTTTTCAGTTTTAAAATTATTACTTAACACGAAAGCATTGCAGTTTAACATCACTGAATATATGACCGACTTCTGATGTCTTCACCTATTCAGAAATCGAACATCTGAAGGAATTAATAAATCTTTTTGTTGGTGTCAAAGTTAACGTAAAGAGTGTTGCTCGCAAAATGATATTTTCACAATAATCAAATGACATTTAAATTAAAGGTATCCTCATATCAAGAGTTGCTTCTTCTTTGTAATTGTGATGCACTTATGCGCTTATGCATTCACACTTTTTCACTGTCATTCACTTCCGCATAACATCCCTTCTTCTCACGAATACGGATCACAAGCTTTCATGAGCTCCGTGCAACGTTCACATTCACAACTTCAACATAGCATGCGGCAGTGGTATAGTTTAGTAAGCACACAGTATATAGCTTGATATATTTTCATCCCTTTCCTTGCTCGGTTTTGTCTATGGGGACGGAAGGATGGAAAAACACCACCAACACGGTTCATATAAGCAAGATGCAACAAGTGGGAGATATGTCCTCTGAAAAAAATGTCTCTCACTCGAGTCTAATCTTTTCTTTCCACAAATCTCCAAAGATTCAATACAATTTTTTTATTTAGTTCCAGACGCATCTCTCACACCCTGTGTGACAGTGACAATAGTAATAATGACACCATGCACAAAACACTGTGTGAGTGATGCAACCCAGCTATAAGCATTCGT
The DNA here is from genome assembly GCA_034687055.1 of Heteromurus nitidus. NCBI lineage: Eukaryota > Metazoa > Arthropoda > Collembola > Entomobryomorpha > Entomobryidae > Heteromurus > Heteromurus nitidus. The sequence continues at coordinate 16,284 of JAQFZW010000718.1, read as the reverse complement.
TTTCCTTTACGTTTTGCGAAGCGAGCGTCATAACAAGGTTTTCCGTTTTCTCGACATGTTGACAGCGTCACGATCCGGGGGGAAATGTCTCCCACTTCCGATTTCAACACGAGCACAGCAATTTAGCAACTGGAGCACAAGGAATAATTGAGTATCTGAGGACCCACAGTTGGGCTGATGATAATTCGATGGGTAGAAACAGAAGCGTCTCGTTTCCATACGGAATAAATTTATCGGGCTTTGACTGGCTGTCAGTAAGTGTATCCTCTCTAGAAAACCCACCCAAGACACCAAAAACGTAATAAACAAGACAGCTACAATGGCCAGGCTTGCTTGAGAGAGGAAAAACGTCAGCTAATAAAAAAAGTGTAATACGTACTTATTTCACATGTAGCCAGGAGCACACGTACAACACACTCACACTCCAAGATTATTTCCCCTTGAAATCCTATCCACAACTAAAAGTGCAATGTCAAGTTTACGTGCTCTGCCCCATCTTCATCTCTCTCTCACTCTTCAACAAAAAGTTGTATTTTAGAAAGAGCCAGTCATTTTTCCATCCTTCAAATACATATCCACATAATATAATATTATACCCATCCACACACTACAATGTCTGATTATATCAAAAAACGTTACCATAATATACCTTTGTACTGGCATACTCACACCTTCCTCCACTCGTGGAAACAGCTTTTTAAAACTCGGTTTCTCCTCCGTCACCGCACACACACATTCTCTCTCTGAACATAGGTGGATATACGAACCCCATCCATACCATACCCAAGGATTTTATTATGTAAGGAAAAGAAAAACAAGCTGGTAATAATGTGAAGGATGAGTGAAAAAAAATTGTATCCAACATTATTTTCTTATTCGATAATGATGGTCCTTTCTTCCTTTGCACAAAAAGAGCAAAGACCATCATGCATGATGCTTTAGAGTTATCCAAACCCAACATTTTCTACATTCTTTTTAAAGCTTTATACTTTTGGAGAACTCTCTCTCTCCTCCTCTCCATCTGAAAACTAGAAGTCCGTGTAGGAAGCCAATAAAAAATCCAAAATAAGCGTCGAATGCACCATCATGCAAGACAGGAGAGAGACGGAGGAGAGAGAGAGCATGCATGCATGCATGCATTCTTTTTTACCTGGGCAATCATCGAAATCAGTGGTCCCAGAAGAAGAAGAAGAACTCAAACCTCTCTATCCACAAAGCTTATCTTGTTCCTCCTCCTTCGGAGATTTGGCATGTATTTAATATATGCTTCGCTTATGAATAGGTACGTAAAAAGTGCGGAAGCTTCACCACTCTCTCTCTCTCTCTCTCTCTCTCTCTCTCTCTCTCTCTCTCTTGATGATGATGTTTCATTGTCAGCTATTCCGAGGAATCTTCTTTTCCCTTGACTCCATAAACATTCTTATCATCCTCCATGTATCCGAGACACAATGCATGCCTGAAGGAATACAAGAAAAAAATTATGTGATGGGATATGGTATTAGTTCTAAACGAGAGTATATATATTCTAATACATGCTTTTTAATAGGTGTATATTTTAACTTAAATAGCAAAATCCATCCAAAATTCATGAGCATTATATTCAGCTTGTCTCTCTCTCTCAGCTTCAGCATGCTTCTTGTATCACTCCTTCGTTTTTCCGTCCGGCTGTCCGGGGTAAATAACCCTTTTGCTTGGCTGTAACCTAAACGTGTGGGTTGTGAGTTGTGAGCAGGTACCTACCTACGAGAAACCATTCCATGCATTTTGTACGACAGGGAGAAAAAAACATCCACACACCAACACCACCACACCATCATCATCAACATCATCATCATCATACTAAACCTTTTTTTTACTTGTATTACCATATCATATGAATGTTTCATATGGATAAAAAATGCCTGAAGGGAAGTACACATCCCATTCCTCCATCCATGCTCATCGTCATTTTTATCCTTAGTTGGTCAGGTCTGGTCTTCTTCTTCCGAGTTCCATCACAACATCCACCCAGTATGAATAAATATGAATACGAAGGTATGTGAAGAAGACACACATATGTATGCTGTCATAATTGTAAATACATACATTCTTCCAATTTTATCTCCATGCTGTATGGTTATAGTGATGAGGATGGTAATGATGATTAGCTTTGTTCATCCATTTCTCAGCTATGGATATGTTCATTTTGTACACTTTAAGTGGATGGATTGGATGGCTGCATGAGAGTGAAAATATATATGTGTTGTGTAGCAAGCACCGACCGAGCATCATGCATTATTTCAATTTCAAGGCTTTATTTGGAGTTATAAGGAGGAATGCATAAAAATAATTCGTTCGTTCGTTCATCGTTCCTTTCTCGTTTTTTATTCTCTCTCTCTCTCTCGTTTTCTCGCTCCTCTGTGTCGGTCGGCCTGTTTGGAGTGAGTGAACTTGAGTGACTGACTGATGCATTATCATCCGTAGCACATTGTACAAATATATTAAGAGTGAGTGAGAGAGAGAGAGACATGATGGATGGATGAAGAGAGTTTGAAGCAGAGACAAACTACAAAATACATATCTTTTGTAGCGCTATCACCCCTCTGTTTTTCTGACAACACTTTTTTGAAGAAAAAAAAACATCTTTGCGCAGACAAGAGGCTATATAAGAGAAAAAACACATGCAACTTTTTTCCTCAAAAGATTTCCTTTTGAGATATATTGTAAACTTGATTCCATGCTTTGAACATGTAACTCCTCTTATTGAGATTGTTTTAATGGACCTTCTTTTAATTTGCTGAAAGGTGTATGCTTACTGAATCTGAATGAAAATTGTTTCGTGGCAGGCATAATGATAGGGAGATATATGTGTGCTGTGAGAAATATATAGGTACATGTACTCTGTTATGTTATGCGGATTCCAACCTGCGGATTAAAAAAATCAGTGCAGCAAAAAAAAGTAATGTTAATGATGATGAGAAGAGGGATGGATGGATTATTATCAAGGTGTTAAAACAGAAGCAGCAAAAGGGCACAAAAGATGAGAAGGGAAGAGATGTTCCTTTTGCATACGTAAAATAATATGCAGCTCACACGTTTCTAGTTAAAGTTCACTCTTCAGAATCAAGATGATTTGCACTAATAAGATTTCGTCTTCCTCTCCATATAAATACATACAAAAAGCTCCATCATCATCGATGACATGGGATGGATTATGCCAAAAAGTTTTGAACTTTTGAGTAAAGAAAAGAAGAAGCTCATTCACTTAAATGCTTATGAGATGCCGACATACAAATTCATAGCTGCCAGCCAATTTGGAGAGAGGAAAAGAAAATGCTTACCTGTGTATCAAACGCTAAGTGTAAAGTTCAAACAATGTACACTTCTTGGTGAAGTTCACAAAAAAAGATTCTAGTGGAGAATATGATTTGGCATGTCAAGATTGGTGTAAATGATAAAAATGTTCCTCTTGAACTTGGAATGGAACCATATCATCATGTTAACATGGGAAAAGAGGATCGATTAAAATAAAAGGATATAAGTGTATTTGCTCCTATTCTAGATATATTCGCGATTTCCACACAAATTCGCAAATAAGTCGAACGCAAGTTATGGCTGTGAGTGGTGTTGATGATGTCTAGATATTATTCTTGTAGGGATTCTCCTTCTCCATTATTTTTTAGGTTTGAGCTAGAGAATTCATCTGGTTTTCAGTTCTTTCCATGTGTGCGGAGCGGAGAAAAAGAAAAATCCAGATTGAACGATACAGAATGGATTTGTGAATCTTGAAAGAACGTATGGATGCCTAGGATGATTATACGAGACGATAAGGTTCTTGTTCCACGTTAAGATTTTCTTTAAAAAAATAGAGAATGATGCGTTGAATAACTATGTTCATATAAACTCTGTTTCCTTTTTTAAAAAAAAATTCATCAAAAAAATTTTTTCCGGTCCAGACCGGTGTTAAAGTTGAAGATTATTATATTATACGACCAAAGCAAGTGGATGCATTTTAAGTGACTGATACAAACTAAACTTGAGGATCCGTGCACTTGTATATTTATTCATTCACTGTTACCCATGTCATTACGTGTATTGCACGCTTGACCACTACTGCTTTCAACTTTTTAAAATACAAGAAGGCTGGTTTGATATTCATATTCATCCCCTTCCTCCGTTTTCACGTGAGGGTGCAAGTTTTAATTAGGAAAGCAGAGATGAAAAACCCACAAAGTCGTAAAAAGCCACACACACATAAGATTGACGCAGTCAAGAAGTAGCCAACAAAAAAAGTATCTTTCATACTTGTCCAGGTGTCCATCTCCTTCATGATCATTCATTATATATCCTCTTATAGGCTGACTGACACGGGTTATCATTTTCACCCCTTTTTTCAATTTTCTTTAAGGAAAAAAACGTGTCGAATTTCTGGCTGAGTGAGTTGACTTTAGAAAGGCATTCCCGCTGTCATGCATGCTTTGTCCATAACCTCGGTTAATTATCATTGTGAGCTTTGCTTAAAGAGAGTAAGAAAAAAGTTACAAGAGAATTCCATGTTTAAAAAATTGTGCACATGCTATCTATTATGTTCGAATATGTTTTCGTAGGTATACTCTCTACAAATATATACTTGTGCTCTTCAGACTATAAAATTTAAAAAACATACACACACATATGTGTATATATATACTATGTAGTTTGCACTTCTACAGTTGTGCAGAGAGAAAATTACGCAGACATTTAGTTGAGAATGTTAAGAATGAGGAATGTTATTAAGGATAATTTTGCGTTTCCCTAAACTATTGACGTGAACTGAGGTAAAAGAAGTGTGTCCACTTGAGCTCTACAAAGTGACGGTGAGTTACACTCACAAACAGGCAGAATGAGTGAATGGAAAAGTCGAGAGTGTTGATATTCATCAAGAATTCAAAACGCAGAGTGCGGAAAAAGAAAAAAAAAAGATTTTTGCTTCTGTATACTTATATTCACATATGTGAACACACACATTTCTTTAATGAAAATGTAGCAAATAAGCCCAAAAAGACGTATAATTTTCTTCGGAAGCAAACAAACCAAAATGGGAATTATGCATGATGGCCACTTGTATACGTAAGAACGATTATTGATGGGATACTATATTCGAGCAATTTTCCTGGCGTGCCACTACTGATTTTTCTCTATTTTTGCATGAAAAATTAGGAAAAGGAAGATGTTTAGATTTGCCATTTCTTATAAAAGCACAAGAAGTGGATTCTATATACGAATTTGTGACTGGTTTTTGAAGATGAAAAAGTATCGGAAAATTTTCTAGCCACACTACGTTACTTCCTGTTTCCTCTTCCCACTTTGATAACTTCTAATCGAATCAGGGGAGAACATGAGGGATGAAAGTTCGTTACTGGAACGAACTCAAAGTTTTCTCTCGCAAAATTATATCTGATTCATGTTTGTACATCAGCAACTCAGGGAATATACTGAACTGTGAGAAATGAACTTTCTAAGATTGGAGTTATATAAAAATCCGAATCCTCCAATCCTCAAATAAAAAATTGACTCCGACTAACTATCCCCTTTTACACACTTATTCTCTCTTCATGCTTCCTCTCTCCCCGAAAATAAGGATGGATGATGGATCTCATGTATTCAAAGTTCGAGAAGATGGATGATGTGTGTGCACTCAAGTAGCACTCTTTTTCGTATGGTTGTTGAGCAGTTGACGACTGTGGAAAATAACTTGTGCATGATATTCTACACGGAACCAAAGAGAAAAAACGAGATCATTAAGTTCTGTATAGCAATACTATTATTAAAATATTTTTTCAATTATCGCTTCCCTCTTCTTGTCTTATAGATGTTCTTGTTCCTCACAGAGACTCAGACACTTTGCGCAATTTCATGCGTTACTTCAATAATATTTTATATTAGACCTGTTTTTGTTTTCTCTGTTTTCGCTCTCAGAATTAAAACCCAAAACGTCTGAAATGCTTCTGGCTTCATGCAGTTTGCCTTTTGCTTCATTTTTTCTCAAGAGTTTCTCTGCTTGCTATAAAGTAGCATTTTATCGATTATGATCATTAAAAAGTTTATAAAAACCAAAACCAGAGGGTTGACAATAATTAAAGAAAAACGAAACAAAGATTTTTTAATTCTTCGGGCTGGACTGGACCCCAACTGGAATGTCATTGTAGAGGTTATTGAGTATCAAAAGCCGTACCTCTAAATATGCAAATAATTTTTTTACTTCCAATCTATATGTTATATGAGTTCAAAGACACCTTTTTCTTCATCTTTCATTTCAGTCCAGAATCTTTTTCTTCAAGATGATATGTGAGCTTATATAATATACTAAAATGATAAAGTGTACTTGTTTCTTTTCGGTTGGAAGTAGTTGCGTGCATGCCTTGAATCAAATAATGTGTTTCTCTCTCTCTCACTCCTTTTCACTTTCAATTGATATTCCAAGTCTTGATGATATGATGGAAGATGAGATGCTGAGAGGCTGCTGTTGGTTAAAGCGTTTTGTTTAACAATTGTTGTTACTTTTTTCAGCGACAGCCAGTTTTTACCCTCTGCTGGCTTTTTTTCGGCATCATGTGTGTGTGACTATTTTTTACACTCTCTCTCTCTCTCTGTTTGCTTAACTCATTCAGAAGAGGAAACTTGTAAAGGTTGGTTGGATATCTCTGTTTTAATTAATTCTCGCAGCGTTTGCACAAACTGTGACCTGTGAGCAAAAAAATAAATACATATCTCTCTCTCACCTGCGACCCAACGAAATGGAAAAAAATCGGATGGTGTTGTTCAACATGACATTTATTTTAGCGTTAAATCTTCCCACATCTATATGAGATCTTGTTATGCATTATGTATGTTGTGTGTATGGATGGATTATAGAGATTAAAATATGAGTGATCACAATTAATTGGATTGCAGAATGTCTGAGAGTACATTTGTATGTATGTATTGGTATTATTCATTTTATGTTTGAAGTCATTATTGATTGTCGGTTTTGCTCTTGCTCCTTGCCCCCCCCCCTCTACTCCACTTGACTTGATATGTCGTAAGATTTGTCTGAATGTCTGAACTCTGAAGTTGTTTCAAAACCAGATCTCCAGATTCCAATAGGAATTATTACTCTAAAAGGAGGAATTTAATGGATGGGATCATCGCGCAACTACTGCCATCAGACATCATATTAAGATTAGAATATAGTACCTATCCGAGTATTGATGAGGTACTTGATGAAGAAAATGATCAGCTACGCTTTTTACTCTCGTCATCCTCATAAAAAAATCTCGTACTCGTAAAGCTAGTTTTGTCTGGAGACAGAAGAGCAAAATCCTTGTTACAAAGGAGCGACTATGTTGACTATGATGATGGTGATGACGATGTGAGACACGGTGGGTAGCTTGAGATGAGGTTTTTAGTTAACAAGAAAATGATAATGAAGATCGTCACTGAAATCATAATATACATGTTTACATGCCAAAAAATCCAGAAAGGTCATATATACGAACTCAATGCTGGTGTTATTTCGTATCAGTAGTAATAATGCAGATATGTACATATGCGGTGTTTAGTCATAGTCAAATGCAATTTGAGCATTTTCCTTGATGCACTTTTCACGTAGTTTTACAACCGTGAACTCTTGATGCGATGTGTAAATGAACGATTTAGTTGGTTTTTTTGTTACTTGTCTTTGACAATGATGAGAGGATTCATATCCTGATCACAGGAAAAACGTGATTAAGGTATATCTCTATTTGGTTTTTTTGAAACGTTTCCACTTTTTTCCCAATCCTCGAGAGTAAATATACCATTTTAAGCTATTAGCTGATGAGGAAAAAAGAACTTAGGAAAAAGAGATGAGATCATTGAATATGAATGTGGCTTTTCTCTGCATGTGAGGACGATGATGGAGATAGAAAAATGTATGGAGCCTTAGCAAAAGTTGAATGTAGAAGACAAATTTTTGCATACACACAAAACAAGTGTAAAGGTCTTTTCTCTCAATTTATTGTTCTTTGTGTGTGTGTGGATTGGATTGTGGATCCCACTTTTGTGATGTTGTGACTGCTTCATGTGACAAAAAGTCAGAGGGCTGAGAAATCCTGCTGTGGAGAATGTGTAGATCATGAACATGACAGATAGTTGGAAGGAAACACTCCTTTTTCGTGTAAAAATTGTAAAGAGAACATGAATTCACTTTTGGCAAATTCCCACGGCAGGGTGTATGGTGAATGAATGTGAATAACACTGTCAACTGTGCAATATGGGAAGTGCAGAAGAATAGCACTGGAAGATGCCATTTTTACACTGACAATAAAAATTCACAATGAATTTTGTGCCCTGAGTGGCTCCATTAGTCGCAATCTTGCGAAAAAATGCTCTCATGCTATGCCTTTCAAAAAATAGACGAGGTTGCAAAAGTCAGTTTGGTTTTATTTGACTGTGGGAGGGAGAGCGGTGATTGCATCTGCATCAAATTGTTAATGCATATATGTGTTTGTAACGCCTCGATGTAATTTAATTCATGTGAAACCCAATTTTCTTAAACCCCAGAAATATCACACCATATTTTTAATGTTTTTGTAACAACCCCTATAGCAGACAAAAATCTATGGAAAATTTTGTTTGGAATATATTTTTAATTAAATATTGTCGGCGTTAAATCATAACTATATTCGATGGTGCGTTGAAATTTGGATACATGTTTTCAGGGTGCCACACTCGATTTCCAACGGTTCACCCCGATAACTTAAAGGTCAAACAAGTTTTAGCTCTCTACCTGTCCTCTCCGTCGCCCAAATGTCAATTTACTTGGAGGATATATGATAAATGTATGCATAGGTGTCACGTGAGTAACGTCAAATATTGACACTCTCTCATTGTATGTGGTCTCGTATATCCTTTTTGAATCATACACACGTGCTATGCATTTATAATAAGCTAACTTCGTCGTTAGTATGCTCAAGGAGGAGGTACTGCCCTTCCTCCAAGAGCGTACCAAGTGACCCTTTTGTTAATTAACCTGAAACTAACTGCCTTCGTCATAGGGCTTACAGAAAATAATAGTCGAAATCAAAAATAAATTGCATGTCTCATACGAATTATGAATTAAAAGGGAAATGACACTTCTAATTATTATGAAAGAGCAAAAAGTTAGCAATTTCTGTGGCACATGCGTTTCAAAGTGAGAACAGAGATAATTGTTATGTAACACCTTCACTGCCTTGTTTATTATCATAATTGTCCCACAATTCGAACACGGTATCATAATTAAATTAATGGTTTGAATCCTTGTATCAAGTATTTTCGTCGTTATATTTAGCATAATATAAATATTACACAAGCACATATATATGATTCATACAATTTTATTGTGTGTTATGTGTTAAAGAAACGTTTTTAAATAACTTGGAGAAAACAAGGCGTGGTTATCATTTGCTGCTCTAAATATTGAAGTGTTAACCCATTTCATCATTTATGTTTCTATTTTGTTCTTTTAAACGACAGACAACTTACATACCTGAGTTTATGAATTTAAATGTAATTCTAACCTTTTTTTAAAAAAATGGGAGCAACGTGTAAATGTTATTTTTATTCAACTAGCTTTTTTATCTGCACGCATGAAATCAGAGGGAATTCAAGAAGCAGGTTGTTCACATCATCATACGAGCTTCACGAGGCAAGGCACGTACAAAATTGAAAGGAAAACAGGATTAATAGAGGCAATTCAAAAGGGGCAAAGGTAGAGCAGGTATTTTTTTTATTACACTGGAAGCTGGAACTGGAACGTCTTCAATTGATTGTGTAGCAGAAAAGTGAGCTTTTGATATTTGCGCAAGAGGATTTGAGATTGCATAAAATGTGAGTGAATATATAACATGTCAAGAAGTTTAAGATTCAGATTAAATGTTGAATCACAGCGTTCTGACAAAAGCACAGAACATGAAATTTTGGAGGACTTTCTGCGTAGCTTTGATTTACTCAGGTAATATGAATACCTCGTCGGTAAGCATTTTGTCAGAAGTGTTATTACATCCGTGCTAATAATATTTTTATACTATGACAGGCTACGTTGTCAGCCTGGAGATACCGATAATCCCCTTTGGCCAATCTATATCAAGACTTCCGGAGAATCCTTCGCCAACCAGAGAACGGAGCAGACCAATGCTTCCGATTAATCCTATAACAAGAAATGCGAATAATAATAATGCGTTTCCTCCTGTTATCTGGGATTTGGCAACGAACTCTTATCCAGTCGACTTTTTCCTTTACACAAAGTATGACATGATTATAAGTGAAATGAATACGCAGAAGATGAGATGTTATATGTGTGTACATATAGGCCTCCATAATTGCATAAGGATAAACTATATTCCGAATGTTTCCCAGAGACAATCCATATCTAGCAGAGGTACTCACTGTGAACAATGCCTCCGACTCGCTTTACTTTGATGGGGAGAAGCCGACGAAATTCATTATTCATGATTTTATGCAGTCTTCAGAAACTCGAGGAATCCACGGAATCAAAGACGGTAAGAAACACTTTGCAGAATATTTGTGGGGATACGTGATTTGTGTGATTATGTGAAAACTTGCGAATCAACAAGCAACAACAAAATAAATTCGTTTTTGAAATTATCGATAATTCATATCATATACTTCTCCAGCATACATGAACAAAAAGGAGAACGTCAATGTGATTCTTGTGGATTGGGAGCCTGCTCGAACGTATACATACACTGTGGCGACAACGGTCACCGAATTTGTGGGCAAACAAGCTGCAAGGATTATGCAATCCATGAAAATGGATCCCACTAAAGTTCACTTGGTAGGGTTTGGATTGGGTAAGAAACTTTTATCTGTTAACTTCTCACAGCTCCTATATTTTTTAGCAGAGATTTCATGAACGCATGAAACTAAAGTCTTTGTTTGTTTCGGGTGTATTTCTAAGGTGCTCATGCCGCTGGGGTAATGGGAAATGACTTAAAACAGCAATTTAACATATCAGTGGCTAGGATCACTGGCTTGGATCCATCCCTACCTTTGTTCCGTATGGCTGGCAGTTACTTCAAGCTAGACCCTGAAGATGCAACGTTTGTCGATGTGATTCATACCGATGGTGGAGATAATCTTTGGAATTCTAATCATCTTGGCATGGGCCAAGAGTGTGGCCATATTGACATTTACCCTGTAAGGAGTTGTGCGCACAACCTCATTAATTATACATTCATTGGGACGTTGGGAGTGTGCATATCAACATAATGATCTGCACCTAAAGACAAAGAATACATATGTCAATGACCATATTTGTACGTTTATGGTGTATACATTTTTTGCGTTTGATAGAATCGAGGCATTTTCCAACCAGGATGTCGTCAATCATCCCTGCCAAGTTATGATGGTAAAATATCCGCTACTACTTTATGCCTTATTACTCATAACTATTTTCGTAAAGTTTGCAAATGGAAGATCGTCAAGTTCATGAAAAATGTATGAAAACTGATTGAGTTATTTTTCCATTTTCATATTATATAGCTCTTCATTGCAGTCACCGTCGCGCTTTGGAAATATACAGAGAATCCATTGAAGATGAGATGAGCTTCGTGGCTTGCAGATGTCCCACGTGGAAGGATTTTATGGAGTCGCAATGCGATTGCAGGAATGAAACAAATAGAATCTTTGTTGGAGAGGCTTGTTCCACAGCAGCAAGGCGAGGTAACTACTATTTGGTTACGGAAGAAGCACCGCCCTATGGTCTCGGAGGGAAAGGAACGCTTCCGGTCTTGACGAGAGCAACAGATCCTGGCATTGCTGTGCCCAACTTGTTGTCCATCAATGGAGGAGGTCTTATTCAAGGAATTGGTCAACTTGCTGCCATATTCACTGCCCCCGTTAAACCATTTCTGAATTCGCTAGTGAGAAATTCACAACTGCTAAGTGGTAACAGCAATAATAACGGATTTCTTCCAAACTTTGGTCAAAATGAGAATGACGGCGGTTCAAATGGTAATAATGCGGATTTGGAAGATTCTAATGTTAATTTCAATAATGATGCTAATATTGAGTTAGATGAGCCCATAACGAATATTCGGGTTCCTGATAACCGCAACGCTAATAACTTTAGTTCGGGATTTCAAAACTTTGTGACTGACTATATGAATTCTTTGCCTAATCCACCTTCTGTGCAATTCGATCCTCCCATTGAGATACGAAAAGATGATGGTGAACGAGTGCAGAAAAAAAGACAACTAGAAAATCAGAAATTCAGAATGTATATACGTAATTAAAGATAATTGTCTCAGTCGTGCAATATGCAATGTACAAAGTTGAGTAAGATTATGGTACAGTTTATTACAAATTTTTCAAGGATTTAAAATATGTTTTTTGCATATAGTTTGTATAACAATATCTATGATTAACAATTAAATAAGTTAATGTAAAGTACGCCCGGTTTACGATTAGTTTCTTTCAGGCAATCTTGATTTCTTCGAGGAATTTATCATGATTTCTAACACGTGGATCAGCCCAAAATTGTATAAAAACACATTTAAAAAATTTCTGGCGACTTGATATTCATTTCAGTCAAGGACATGCAAATATGTACATCACAATTGCATACCCAACAGTCTTTCGCACATTCCCCATTTCATTACTTTTAGACAATTTATCTTCGTCGGGTGCATAAGTATTGTGATAATTATGCTAGCGGACAAGATTATCAGCACCGCAAAATTATTTCATATAGAAGGGAGTATTATTGTTATCAATGTTGGTGAACGACATGCATCTTATGGTTTTCAACGCCTCCAGAGCCGCTTTCTCTTTAGCGATTTCAATGGTGCTACCACACGCACTCACAACAAACACACCCTTTCGTCGATACCAGTTATGATACCTTGTAGGAATCCGTATTTTCAAAAATATTAAGTGCTCATCATTGGAAATCCTGGACCTGCGAGTAAAGCTCAATTTCAAGTCGAGATCTTTTTCTGCCCTTTTAAGTAGGGGAATAGGACCGCCATGAACCTTGCACACATTGTGAAAGTAATCCTGAGATACCTATAAACAGAGCAAGGAACGAGTGAAATCATTTTTCAAGTGAATATTAATGGAAACTTTATTTGCGATTTTAAAGTAGAGAAGCGAGCCCCCAAGCATCACACAAAAGTTAATAATGTAGCAGAAAATTAATTATTAAAGAACATTAACGCATGTATGTATTTTTAGTTATGCAGGTATTAGGTTTGAATGTAGTTTGTAAGTATGAAGTGTACTATTTACAATAGAAGTTTAGTCGAATTAAAATGTGCTATTTGCGAGGCAACTAATCTACAAGACCATGGACTCTTTGCTTTACCAGAGCCTCATCTAGTTCGGCGCTACTGGGAAGGTGCTGAAAAACATGCCAGTAGTCTTTGATAAATTTCAAACAATTCTTAGACATCTCTGGGCAAACTAGTTTTGTTCCAAGGAGACGTTCATACTTCCCAACTTTCTCCGGACGGTCCTGGAACTCATCTTCTTTTGCCAGTTTCCGCTTCACACTTTCAACTAACTGCACAAAAGTAAAGTGAACAATCGGAATAAAAAACCTCGTAAATCACACGTCACAATTAAATTAAATATTTATACACAAACGCTACATACTTAACAATACATACATTAACGATTAGTGTTAATGTGTGATTATGCGAATTACAGATATGCATGTTTAATAACTTTAATAGTATAATATCTGTTTAATAGCATTTGTACTTCCATATCCTCAAGGCTATCTTCATTGTCCCCGTTTCCAGACGTGATTTCCCTGGAAGGACCCGGTTGTGGTTCCTCAGTTTCAGGCCCAACTATCATGACGCCCGATGTACTTGGGTGATTTTCCTGAAGAGTAAGAGTGTCGACGATCTGCATTGCCTCTTCGTCGCTGTCGCTGAACGTGGAATTGGAATTCATGTTACCATCCAATTCCATCACATCCATCTCAATGGAGGAGCTCACCTCTGCGTCTGGTTTTACCGCATTTCGTTGAGTTACAGCTGCAAGGGCCGCATGTATTGTCGGCTCAGCTTTCTTAGGTTTCTCCAAGCTGAAACCTTTCTCCTTCAATTCGCGGAGAACCCGGAATGCCCCGACTTTCTTTGCATCTTGCTTCTTAATTCGCCTTGCTGCGTGACTACTCCATCCCTCAATGGAACAGGATACCGTAAAAGTGAGGGTGTTTCCGGGACCCCGTTTTACACTCTCGTCCTATAAATACAAATACAAAAGGTAAATCCTGTAAATTATAAAGAACTTCTTGGAGGAATCCGTAAGTGGGGCAAATGAAGGCTATGATACGGATGCATTTATCTTACGTTCTCCTTTGCTCGATAAAATGTTTTCAGGTAAAAATAAGATACGTTGTACTATAGGCTCGTACCTTGAAAACCGCCATAGGGAGTTTATGGCGTAAGCATAACGTATTTAGCTCGCCAATAGGCTCACCACGAATGTCGTCATCTTCCATATCGGACACAGCCGACACCGGTTCGTTGTAAACTTCATCGCCATTGGATCCTGACGAAATTACAGAGTTCGGCTGCTCCTTCGATGCAAGATTTGCTGCTCCGCTTATCTCGTACAATTCGGTAATGTTCACCAACAGTTTCAGTAATTCCTCGGCAGCCTTGTGCTCGGCTTCTTTTTTCGAAGACCCGAATCCTTCAGCTAAATCGGACAACGTCCATGATCATGAATTTAATTCATGCACCACATGAATTTAATTTAGTTGGGGGCAATGTACACATTTCAAAGTGTAAATGGTTTAGTTGAAGATTTTGTGAGTAATTACCTGTCTGGGACAATGATACCGCTGTTACAGAGCAAACGGACTTAAATTTGGGTGGAGTTAGTTGCAGCACATTCGTCCGCCATGTTGGGGGAGGCAGTTTTTTCTTTACACAAACTTCTCTGATAAGCGATATTGGCGTTTTGTTCGTCGTCCCGAGGATACTAGTGAGAGTCACCTCCATGATTGCTATCGAAAAAGGCTTTTTGGGTCGGGGCTATGTATACAGAATAAACTTCCGCTCCTGCTGACTGCTACACACAGTTTGGGAATAATTGGTGATCGGGATAAGCAATTTCTGAAAAGGAAACCTACAACGCTGGAAATTCTAACCTTCAACACTGGCAATAATTAGCCTTCGTAACTCCAAGGATGTCTCGTCAGATTAGGATGTTTGCCTGAGGAACTACTAATCTCCTAACAGAAACTAGCAGATCACTAAAATACATGAGATTTGAAAGGTAAAAGGTGCGAGGGATTTTTTGTGTTTTCTTTCCATGCAAAAAACTGAGGTGCCGACAAGGTGAGGGACTTTCGTTGTTAGAATGTTTATTTTTCATGACCAGGATAAATCAGGCATAATTTTCATTGCGGGTCAATTTAATCATTCATATCTATACCTACAACGTCAACGACAAGGACAACATATATCCACAAGAATTGAAATATCTACAGAATCTAAACTTCAGCACAAGTGTCTTCCACCTGCAGTGGAAAACGTTGCGGACTCAAACTGTTTTATGTAGCTGCATATACGGATTTGTGCTTAGGTCATCCCATCTTTGAGTTCATTTGCATTGTAAAAATTAAAATGACATGTGGAAACACAGACATTTAACAATGCAACGGACAGGTTACTGACGGTGAGTGAGCGAAAAGTTATAGTTGTGTGCTCTTTTATAGTGCATGGATTGCATAGTATATTGCGAACTTTGACTTTTTAAATTTGAATTTTGACTTTGAATGTTTAATGAAACGTTAGGTTAGTAGTATCAAAAGTGCGAACTCAACTCGAGTTGAGTCGAGTTGCGAATTCAGATTACTTGTCCGTTGGCTGCTACTGGAAAACCCATAACCTGACGACGTCGAGGTGCGCTAACGTCTTTGGAATACGATAGAGCAGCGACGGGCAGACTTCCTCCGTTCCTCTCAAATTGCAAAAAAAAATGTGCTGGGGTCAATTCGGTGTCAGGCCGCTCCCAAAACTGCTACAGATTTAGAGCCAGAGCAGGAGACTGATAAATAATATTCTCAGGACACCGGAGAACTTTCTATTGCACTTCCGACCCGAAAGGTCTCTTACTTTATACTGAGCCTTAGGGACGATACTATAATTACGTTATACAACGACCTAGGTAGGTAGATACTTCAATATATGACGAACGATAACATGGTACCTAGGTAGGTAGCTCTTAGTATAACGTCATACAAATGCAAGGGAAATCTGCGAAGTTGAACACAATTCTCGA
>JAQFZW010000717.1:0-44940 GCA_034687055.1 Heteromurus nitidus | reverse complement strand
GGATTTTTACAAGTGTAGGAACAATTTTTTTAAATGAAAAAACTACAGAGCAGAAAATGAGATGATGCATCCAGGATGCCTATCTGCCTGTTCATTCAGTGTAATGTTACGTTCAGCTTGCAGCTTTCCATATCGAAGCGTAACATGTTTTTGTATAGAGTATTACACACTCTAAAAAAAAGTCTGGATCTGGACTCATGTGAAGACAACGTGTGAGGATGAGAGTTGGTGTTGTAACGTATGCTATATGTATCTCCGTCTAGGAAGTTTTGTTTTTCTCTCTCAATGTCACGAATTCATATTGATATGGTCCATATGCCGGTACAGTGGTCTATACACCGCTAACAAGGTCCACACATCTACGCACTTTTGCACTTGAATTTTGAGCGAGTGAGCAAACACGACGGACGGTTTTCCGCGTAGAGTAAACATCTAATCTTTTGTACAGAGTAGCAGCGTCTGCGTGAGTAGGAAACGGCGACAGGGAGAGAGCGTGTATAGAGGAAGAAGTCAGGATCACAATGCTATATGCAAACTTGACTGGAAGTTTCTTCTTTTCTGTATATATTTTGGTGGTTAATCGATTTCGTGTTATGCAATGGCTTCATTGAAGGTCATGAAATGTACCATACTTACTGCAAAAATATTCGCGTAAATGTCAGGGATATGGCAGGTTTTCACTCAGTTGCTATATGTCCTCCTGCAGAACCAGAACCAGAGAGTGGATTCAGTCAAGACACGGAGACAGTTCTGGGAAGAATTATTAGGAAGTAAACAACAAGCTGTGGTGGTTGCAACGTAGATGATGTATATTTATGTAGCTTCGAACTACGTTCTATTTTTCCAAGCACACAGTCAGTCTATCATTTTGGAGGTAATTCAAAAAGGAGAGATCAGTGATCGTGAAACCCTTTAGAGAGTAAATTAAAGTTCGCCGGGTGTATCAACATTCAACTGTTGATTTCATTGAAGAAAAAATAATTGTGAACGTTATAAGATAATAGTATATCCTGTGCGGTGTGCGTGCTGCAACAGAAATTCTTTTCCGTTTATATTTTGAGAAAAAATGAAATCAGTAGAGGAAATAACTAAGTTGAGCACACCGTAATCGTTTCCTGTACAAAATTCATATGGAGAGAGAGAGAGAAAATGTCGAAAGTGCATATTGATTTCTCTTTTCCCGTTTCTCTCGTCAGTGTAAACTGCTCGCGTGTTAGGCGTGTGCTCTAAAAGGCTTCTTCCGATCTGAAAAAGTGAAAAAAAATACGAAACTGATGGAGGTGATGTAAAAGTGTTTATCGCTCAGATCTACCAGAAACACAATTTCTGTGGAAAAAGTGCATATGGTACAGGGAGCAGAATGTACATTGTATCATACATCTTTTCCATGTAAGTTCTTGACTCACCCTTCGTCACTACCACCACCAAAGTTCACTTCTTTTTATTGTTGTATTCACTTTCCTTAGTTTGCGCAGGATGAAAGTAATTACCTGTTGTGTGTATATGTTACCCGTCGATGCACATATACACACACACTCATACAAGATTCCTTCTCTGTTGTTTTTCTTCTCCAATATTTTTATGAGATTTGAAAATTCAAGGCAAAGGGTAAAACAGAGCAAACAAAGAGTGTTTCGCATCCGTTCAGTCGTCAGTCGGACTGTCGACTTGCAGTACATGTTCATATTTTTCTTCAGTAATCCCTGTGTGGCATCTTCTATAACATTTGGCAAAAAGGTACTCGTCTTCAAAGATTTTCTGCAAAGGGATGAAAACAACGATTATCGGGAAGAGAAGATGTCCCAGTGAGAAAGAATAACACATGCAAGTTTGATTTGGGTTTAGTCGTTCCAAATTATGGGTAGTACAAAGCGACTTAACCCTACCTAAGGGGTTCAGTTCATATAATTTCATATATTATGCGCGGTCATAGGCACACACATAAAAAACTCAATGCCTATTTTACGGTCCCTGAAAACGCTTTTTTGCTACAACAAATTATATAACTCAGTGAGAGAAAAATTTATTATTTTTTTGCACTCTGTTCAATTGAAGGTTGAATGCTTTTGTCTGGTCTGGTGTGCAGAGTAGAGTGCACACACAAGGGTCTCCAAAACATTTTGCACACAGCATTATTCTCATGACACAGATTACGGCAAGTGATGATGTGCACAGCATTTACCCACACATTCCACACTTTAATGAACAGTGTGCGGGATGCCATATAGACGAAGAATAGTAGATGCTTGTGAAGTAATGTTTGCTAGAAGTTCATACGTACGATATACTATTATATGCACACGCATGTCTGTACATGTGGGTACGTACGTACCTGTGAATCTGTTTACTGTATCCTTCAGTCGTTCATTCACCGTTCCCTTTTATTGTTCTTTGTTCATTGTACGACATGATGCAGCACTGCTGTTTCTTTTACTGGTGTCAAGGTGGGCTGAAAAAAATCCTCATCTATATGAGGAGTCATTTAGTTACTTAAGACAATTCGAAAGTTTCCCTTTCCACTGTCTTGTCGTCATTATGCATTCATAAATATACTCAATCTTGTCAAAGGGAAGAATGAAAAGGGAAAAGGATGGAGAAACTGATTTTTAAAGGATGACTGCAGATATTATATTGATGACGGATATGAGATCGCTGATTGATCTTCTTTGCTTATACCTTGTGGTTTTTCCTAGTGGTTGTCTACAAAAAATCAAAAAATACTCCCATGTTTGCTTGTATGTGGTCGAGTCATTGCAGTAGGTATTTTAATTACATTATAGAATTTGCCAAAAATGGTTTCGTCCGGCGACCAAAAAAGTTAGCGTTCAAATCCCTATGTACCCTCCTCCTATTATACCATTCCAAACTCTAATATAAAGTATGTCTGAAACCTTAAATGAGATAGTCTCTTCTATGCCCAAAGTCAAACATCACTTTCATTTTTCGAAATAGCCATTCAATAACACTGTGAAAGTGCAAGTTTACATTTTCTACTGCACACAACAAAGCACATTATATTGGGCTAAGTTTAAAACACCTCTCCCTCCCTTCACTTTTTCAAAAAGAAAATTTCTCCGCATTCGATCATCGCTTAATTTTCTATGTATGATGTTTTTCGTGAGTGTAAAAAAATTACATTTCGTTATAATGATTTCCTTTCCGTCAGTGTGATGATGACGGTGAGTCTGAGAGTCATTTGCACTGCATTCTATTACGTTTGAAAAAAATGTAAACGATGATAATAGTTATGGATATGAGTGTGAGGATGCATTAGATTACCTACTAGCATTTCATGTTTAACTTTTATGCACTCAGCACTGTTAACAACAACATTGCAGATTATAGTTATTGTTATAAATTATCCCGTACTGATTGCTCATTCATTTCTAAACTGTAATTGTTGCCTTCTCACTTCGTCCTGCGATGAGAGGGATTATATACATGAAGTTAGGTGTACTTAATAGTGCACATGTAGCAGTTACACCATTTGCCGTTAGACAAATGGAGTTGTGCACGAAACATATTCAGCGAGTATCATTGTCATTGTACATAATAATGTTCACTCTTTCTTCTCACCTATAGGCTATATATATATATGAGCGTACATACATGGTCTAATGCGTGAGAATATATACATATGTTCGTTGAGCATGGTTATATCAGTGTAATTTTAGGTGGCACAAATGGCATATAGCCATGACTTCTCAGTTGCCCTTTCAATGCCTTTCATTTCATCGCTTGAGCACACTGAGTCAACAGTCCAATCATACTGTTCACTTTCGCACACAAATTAGTACTGCAAAAATCTCACAGGTACTTGCATGCTGTGTGCACCTTAATTTTGATGTCGCATATTTTTTGTTTGTTTCTTGAATGACATGTTTCTTTTGTCTTCTCTTAACTTTACAATACTTGAAATATATCTATGATTTTTTTGCTTTTTCCGGATTTTCGCATGTAAATGTGTATAATGCATGTTTTTAATTGTGATGATGATTAATTACATGTGTCGTGTCTTGGGCTTTCACTGTTGCTTTAAAACCGAAAATTGCAAGTATGAATTGGGAAGATGAGCAAATGTTATAACAGAAAATGGTCATTCTTTTTTCCATGTATAGCTGCATGACACCTGAGGAACTGGTGCCACCGATTTCAGTGTCAAAGCCCACGACTGGGTTCACCTCACAGTTTCTATTTATGAAGCTGGCAGACAGTAAGAAAGATAAATCAGGTTCTAATCACAACAACAACAACCATCACCACTCCTCAGACTCCGACCCTGAGTCCCTAAACTCGACAAATGGAGTGATAAAACTCACGTCCCCCTCAAGTCCCCCTTGCAATGGCATCAAAGCCAATGCTTCCGTTGTGGTGGTGAAATCAGAACCTGGTGAACTCTCACATGTGAACAGAGCGCAGGTGGAGAATGGTAGCAAGAATGGACGTGAGAGCCCCCCGACAAAGGAAAGAAAAACCCCACCGATAGTGTCAAATGGGGAAAGCAAGTCAAATGGTCATTCGAACGGACACGGAATGAGTAACGGAGATGTGCAGAATGGGAATTCTAGTGACACCGAGTCAACCGGGTCGATTAGAATCAAGTCAGAAAAGCACATAATGGATGATGACAAGGTGGATGATGACGAGAAGGAGGAGATGATGGACACGAACAAAATGGAAGAGGACAGTGGCACGTTGTCATCTTCCCCAAGATCCATTCTTTCGTCAGCTTCCTCAACTGCGTCACGGAGATCTCCTCCTGGTGTAGCTGGTAGTATGTGTGGCTCACCCTCACCTCCAAGAAGTCGGATGGGTGGTGGGTCACCTCCACAACAAAATGGTTCCTCCACACTAATCATAACAAAGCAAGTAGGGAAAGAAGGTAGCAGTAGCCAAAGGTCATCACCGCTAAGTCTCCAGAATGGTGGAAGCAATTCCAACGGTGGCAGTCGCGGTTCTACCCCACCACAAATTTACAGTAGTCAACCTTCTCCAGCATCAATGTTATCTCATATGCCTCA
Organism: Heteromurus nitidus; assembly: GCA_034687055.1. Taxonomy (NCBI): domain Eukaryota; kingdom Metazoa; phylum Arthropoda; class Collembola; order Entomobryomorpha; family Entomobryidae; genus Heteromurus; species Heteromurus nitidus. The sequence goes on along the minus strand of JAQFZW010000717.1, from coordinate 39,919 downwards.
TCATTTACCACCTCATAGTGTGTCACACCAGCCACCTCCCATATTTCACGCGAATCAGTTGCACGCCCGACTCACGGAGAATCGGCGGGACAGAGAGCAAAGGGAGCACCGTGAAAGGGAAGCTGCGGCGCATGCCATGGCCAAGGACAATTCGGAGCACGGATCATCACCGCCACTTTCTGTAGTGACCTCAACCAGCCTGTCATTCCACCAAGGCTCTTTGTATCGAATCAACGGTGTCCGTCCGGAAGTGATCTCAGGCGGAGCCGTCGCACCAGGAACTCCTTCGAACGGTGTTGGAGGAAATCCTCCAAATCCACCTATCAACCTGGGTCAACATCATAACAGTCTTCAATCTCAGCAGCAGCAGCATTTTCAGTCCCATCATCCGTTAGCAAACGGTACAGGATCAAATTCTCCACCTGGTAGTTTTAGTAGTAGTACAACTGCCCCGATTCGTGGCAGTTTTAGTAACGGGATCTCCTCTAAAAATCCACATTATACCTACCACCCTAATCAACATCATCATCATATGCATCCTGATTTGATCACAGGGGTCAGTAATCGCAAATCACCGACTCAGTTGTCCTCGCTGAGCAGTAGTCGTTCTCCGAACTCCTCTCCCTCCAACACCAGCTCTTCCAGCTCGGTTACTAGTGGCAGCTCGCAACACTCCCCAGGCTCAGTGACGATCAGCAGTAATGGGACAATCGTTGCAGGGGGCAGTTTGGGATTAGTCAACTCTTCCACAGGTCCAAGCAGTCACCACCACGTCAACTTGAATCGTACACCGACTGTGATTATGGGCGAGGCGGGAGGGGTGAGGACAATGTTGTGGTCCACACCAGGTCAGCCGCTCGCCAATTCTCCGGGAATGGAGTTGAGCGGCGGGTGCACCCCGGCTGGAGGCAGTTCCCCTGGAGGAAGTTCAGCAGGAAGTGCGAATGGAAGCATACCCCCGGTCACAAATGGTCACAACGGTGTGACTAACGGTTACCTCAATCAAAACTCCCCTCCAAACCAAGTAATGCAGAAAGGTGCTCTGAGTATGGAACTCTTGTGGGCTTCTGAGGCTCTCAACTTGTCCACTGGTTCTGGCTCCACAAACACGACAAATGGGTCCATGACCAACATTTTGGGAACTAACGGTGCTACAAACGGTCATACCGCTGACGACGATGATTATGAGCAGCCCATGATTTGCATGATTTGTGAAGACAGGGCCACTGGACTTCATTATGGAATCATCACTTGTGAAGGGTAAATCGCCCAAGCTTAAAAAAATGTCTTTTCTTAAACCTCTTCCCATCTTCCTTTACTCAAATTTGATTCTTTCTAAAAAAAAGTTTTTCACTTCTTTCTCCTGTTGCAATCTTTTACATTTCTTATTTCACCTTTGAATTTAATGTTTCGATGCAAAAAATACTTTTCCAAAATTGTATGTAATTCAGTCACGTCATATTTCAGCAAGGACGAATTTGTAACAAAATTTACTGGATTTTCAAGTGGTTCAGTTTTGTCTTAGAAAAAAGTCCTTCAAGTTTAGCACGCGCATGATGTGCTCCTCCAGAAAAATAAATATATATCCCCCAAGTATAAACCCAAATGCATGATATACCTGTTTTTGTATGGATATATTGTAATTGATGAACATATTTTTATTCCCCTAAACTTGATCTTGTCGTGGCGTGTGGCTTCCTGGTAATCCGATGTTGCTCCTTGAATATACATCAACACCACAACAACAGATGCAAAGGGTTCTTCAAGAGGACTGTACAGAATAGACGGGTCTACACTTGTGTAGCAGATGGTACCTGTGAAATTACCAAAGCTCAGCGGAACCGTTGCCAGTACTGCCGGTTTAAGAAATGCATTGAACAAGGAATGGTCCTTCAAGGTAAGAAAATTGAGCAAAAAAATTGAGCTATTCCTAGACTGGAAAATAATTATCAAGAAGCTAAAACTAGTAATCAAATAAAAAAAATGAAGAATTCCTTTGTCGAAACTGTTCATCAACATTTCATCCCGAGAGAGAGAGAGAGACCCTTCCAAAGAAATTTACCGCAGAGCAAAGTCACAAAGCAGTAGTAGCTCAACCTCAAATGACAGAATCATCATTTGAAGGGTTTTATGTGGACAAAAGCTAGTTTCTGCATTTTTACAATTTTTCCGACTTTTCGTCCATTTTAAGTATGTAGGTCAGCAGCGCAAAAATGCAGTGGAAAGTGTGAGTAAACTATGTGCGTTGAGAAAATTGGAATAATATTGTTTGATGAAATTATTTCATCGCCAGATGACCAGAAAGACATGGGTTGAATGTCTTGGTCATTTCCTTGACCCAGTTTACATTTTTCTTCTCCCATACCATTCACTTTACGCATGCATTCACACACACACCACCACCACCACACACAATTCGTTTCATGTAAAAATGTGTGTGTTTGAGCTGCGCTGTCTTTTACGCGATTGTGCTCCTTTTTGCGAGATGCATGCAAAAAGGGACGCTGTTATGCATTACACTCTTCTCTCTCGGCCACAATCATAGGAGAGCTTGTAATTAGCAACCTGTTGTACACGAAGCATCTTATACAACATCCAGTTGCAGAGCTGCCGTTTGGCTGCTGTTGCATTCTATTTAGCCCAGTCAGTTTTTGAGAGATGCGAAAAATAGTGTAGGGGAGTTCATAAGATGGCCGACATTCACGAACGAACGCATGTTCCTATTTACAAATAGCTCATCGGCACAAAAATGATATGATATCTAACCGTGAGGACTAGATCAATAAGTTAAACTATTGTTACTATAAAAATGCTCCATTTGATGATGAGCTCAATTTTTTTTCATGCTTCACAATTTCCCAATGTTTTTTTTCGAGAAGAGATGCAACGCAGCATCTGCGGTGTAATTTCTTCTCTGGAAGGATTAATAACGTTCTTGATGATCAGCTTGTTGATGGACAGTTTACCCAAGATATTCATCATATACCTGTTTCTGCATTTTACTGCTTCTCTGGGTCACCATATGCAGAAGTTATAATGGTTTCATGTATATTTTTCTGTATTTTGCAGCTGTGCGTGAAGATCGAATGCCTGGTGGCAGGAATTCGGGTGCAGTATACAACCTTTATAAAGTTCCGGTGAGTCAGTTATTCGCATTGAGTAGATTATAAAAAAAGTGAATTGACGCCTCGCCTCTCACTCATGAATGTCTTGAGGCAAGGCAAGCAACTACTGGACCTTTTTTCCATTTTTTACCCCTACTAACCAACTTGCTACTTCCTGGAAATCTCTTGTTTATGCAAAAAGGGGATTTTTTGTGAAACTGGGCCAGTAGTATCAAAAGTTGTGAGAGATGAGAGGGAGAGAGAAATGTGCAAGGCAATTAAGTTGAATTCATCTTTTCCGTACCTAAATAGAGCAAAAATATAAGCTAACCATCTGTGTGTCTTTTCTACAGGTGAAATATCGCAAGCATAAAAAAGGGAACCGTGGAGCCGGGAAAGGGGACAAGTCGAATAGTAATAGTAATAACAACAGCAACAACGGTGGGCCAAACCATAATCATCTAACGAATGGGAATGGCCCGACGAATAATAACTCCGTCAACGGCAACCCCAACAACAACAGTCATCCGAACAATTTGGGAGTTCATCCAGGGCTTCCAATGAATATTCCAACTCAAAATGGAAATATTCTCAAGGCAGCGCTGACGAGTCCGAATGAAGTTCACAACCTCCGACAGATTCTTCCCGTGGAGCAAGCTCTCAATATGACCAACTCCCTTGTCCAGTGTGACAATCTACATGACATTGCTGCCCTTCACGTAAGTTTTCTTATACGACTCGCTTCTTATCGCTGCATAAAAATGCCCACCACGTGTAAGAAGATGCTATTACCAACCTTTGTGGATTTAGAAACTTTGAAAATTTTCACTGTCACCCACGCATAATATGTGTATTCATACGGTCGAGTATCTCATTAAAAAGTTGCATCTATAAATAGAAACGACAGTGAAGTAAGTACATAATTCATAACTTTTACTAGAGTTTGCATGAAAATGGTAGAAGTAGTTACTTTGAGCGGACACGTAATACCGCTTTCACAATAGTGCAATGCATATACGCATATAGTAATCTTGGTGGATCTGCTACTTTCAAGTGACAGCATTCATAAATATAAACAAATTGAAAGAAAGAGATGGGAAAGGTGGTAATGACTTATTTGACCTAGATTGCTCGCAAAAAAAATCTCACAAGAGCTTCAGCTTTTCAGCAATGTTTACCAACCAACCATTCTATTTAGGAATCCCAGATTTAGTGTGCGCATCTGAAATGAGGAGGTAGATAGAGTACATATACTCATTTGCAAAAAACAACTATTACGTGTAGCTACATGCGACATGGACTTCCACAGTGCATATACATGCATGTAAATATGTAGCAGAGTTTAGAATCGCGTAACTCATGTAATGTGAAAATGATTTCGTACTTTTGGCACATCTTCACCTTTGAGCCTCGGCTTGGGCTTATGTATACAAAGTCAGCGTCATAGCGGAAGAGAACCACATTTTTTACGAGGGTTTATTTATTGAATCTGTAGAACTGGGAAGAGCTGCTGGAAGCTCGTGGCGACTTGTCAGATAAACTGTGCAAAATGGGAGACTCGATAGTATACAGACTGGTCCAATGGACGAAACGACTTCCGTTCTATGCGGAACTTCCAGTTGACGTTCACACCCGAATTCTGACCCACAAATGGCACGAGCTACTTGTTTTGACGACATCAGCTTGGCAAGCCATGCATACCCCACCGCCTCCCGCAGGACTGAACCATGATGAAGAGACAATGGAGAACCTGAGAGTGTTGCAAAGATGTCTTCAGGCCATGATGGGTCGTTCCTTAACTATTGAACAACTTCGCCAAGACGTGGGTCAGATGGTTGAAAGACTAACGCATCTCACTCGAACCTTCCGTAGACTTGGGATAAGAGTTGAGGAGTATGTAACCCTTAAAGTTATATCCATGCTCCAGAACACCGGTAAGTTTATCAACGAATGAATGAATCCCCATGCATTTGATGTACGAAAAAGTATCCCTTTGTTCTCTAACTTAATTATATTCTTCGAATTTTCAATTTCTCTTTTGAAGGCACAAAAAGTAATGAAGTAGGACAAATACAAGATAGATATATTAGAGTGCTAAGAACGTTCCTTGAAGTTAACAGCCCTTCACAACCCAACAGGCTAAGCGAGCTACTTCGCTGCTTACCGGAGGTTTGTCTCTATTTTTACTTTTACTCATATCATGCGAACTTCTCTTTCTCCTTATGTTCATTCATGTAATTTCATTGAATCCACTTTCAATTACAGGTTCAAGCTGCTGCGTCTTTACTCTTGGAGAGTAAGATGTTCTACGTTCCTTTCTTACTCAACTCAGCTCTTTTACAAAGATAAAATTTACAATCATTCTTAGTGCAACTTTTTTAAGTTTCAACATATAACTGTATAATAATGAGTATACAACAGAAAAAAGTGTTTCGCGACATACAAAAAAATCGTAAAAATCCAATTCAAATTATAATCGTATTCTCTGGATGACACTGCCTCCACCCTCGATCTACTATGTATTGTAAAATATACTAGAATTCTGAGAAAAAAACATTTAATACCCTACATTACAGTAATAAACAGAAAAAACACAAGTTCCCTTTTTGTCGTCAGACGAAAACCGATGAAAAATGCGTTTATATACTGAAACAAGTAGTTTTTTGCAGATTGTTTCAAAGCATTATTGTACACATTTTACATACATTTAGCGTGTCGTTACATTGTACCTTTGTTCTCTGATAGAAAAAAATATATAGTCGTAAGAAAATGGTACGCAGTGATGAGGGTATGTATAAACTAAAGTACGCGAAACATGTATACTTGTTATATACATGTAAATTGAAAACAAGGTATGAAGTCGCTAGTTAGTCTTTTCTGACATATAACAAAAATTACGTAATATGTGGATGGCTTTTTCCTTCGTGAAGGGTTTATGTAAAAACATGAAAGTTTTTTTTCTCGTATATGCATCTCTAGCTGTAATACGAAAGGTATATGACCATCTCTTTTACCTTTCGCTCTCCGTAATGGTTCTCATTGCGTTTCTTCGATCCTCAGTCTTTGTTATCGAGTATATCGTCTATATATTAAGTGGTAGGCATTATTACATTGTTAAATCATTTGCGTGAGCATTAATTACTAGGAACACTTATAAATATACATATATACGTATAAATAGCTATAGTATCCTACAGTGTATATTCAATTGATAATGCTGTGAACTCAATTTTTAAATAGGTTTATAACACTCCAGATATTTGTACAGATCTAGTTGAACTCTTTTTAAGATTTACATATACTACGTGTTACACTTAAAACAGATTGTACAGTTACAGTTGTTGCATAAATATTATCAGGCCGCATCCTAAGGATCCCTTATTTTTATCTTTTTAAAAAATCTATATTTACAAGATGTATTCTAAGTGTCTTCACTGTGAATGTTCCCGGACAAGAAGAGAATTTAATATATATAATGTACGGTTATACACATATATACCTTTATAGTGCACAATTTGACAAAGAATTTGTGCTGATCCTCCCTCCTTCCTCAAGCCCATATATATACCTTCTCGCTTTGTTGTTTACTTGTTTTTTTTCTTCTCTCAATATATATCGTTAGGTTTTATTATCGCCAGGTATCAACCCGTTTATCATATATAGTCAGTCATCGTTATATAAAGGTTAGCAGAGACAGTATCAAATTTAATTAGTTATACTACTGGTAGGATACGTATAACAGCTAAAGGAAAATATGTACAGAATTGTAGCGATGAACCATTTTTAAAAGGTAGAGTTTTGGTGTAAACTCCAAACAGAAAAGTGGCATGTAATCGTGTCGTGCTGATATGTCACATATTGTAGGAATGCATAAAAGAAATCTTAAGGATTTTGTGAGATTTTATCAAAGCATTATTAAACCTAAGTACTGTAATTATAGTTTTAAGGATTAAAGTAGTTCACGAAGAAACAAGTCATTTTTACTATAAACTCTGCAAACATGCAAGTTATATTCATTCACCTATGTACAGTAGGAGCACGCTCGCTATAAGTTGTAGGAGAGTCTGATTGCGGAAGAACGTTGCAACATAAAATTTTACACGAGTAAACACACTTTTACTACAACAGTGAAATTCTCCAGGGAAAAATGCATTTTCTTGAATAGTTTACCACTTTGACGTATACATTTTGAAAAAAATGAGAAGAGATGGATGGAAAATGGCTTTCAGGGAATAGGACAAGTTATAGCATTAGATGAGACAGGACAGTTTTCTTTAGGAAGTCGTATACACACGTACCTTTTGTTACAGCGTTCCTCCCTCCAGAGAGAAGGAAGTCAGCGTGAGCATTAACAAACTGTGCATTTAAAAAATCGCACTTCCCAAACCACCAACGAAACTTGTTTTATGTTGTACTCTATGCATCCTTTGGAACGACTGTACAAGGATCAAATTTGTATAGGAATGCAAGGTCCGAAACGAGTGAAAAGTGAGAGAGAGAACTACAATACTACTAAATGAAGTGTTTAATTTTTGCACGTTTTTGTAGCGAAAAACCAATAAAATACATATATATATAGGGTACATATTGAGGAAGGGGAAAAACTATTGAGCAAACAAAAGCGTCAGACTTTTTTTCTTGTTACTTGTTATACGCTCTTATCTACTTATTGTAATGTAAATATAGAAATACGTTGTTTAATATAGGGAAAAAGTGTTTTTAAACCAGATTGATGTACAATATATTACAAATACTACACATTAACTATATACGTATTGTATACCGTAGCCGTTTTAGGGGAGAACATGTTAAGTCTTTTTGTGACGTACTGAAAATGCGTGCTATGCGAGAGAGAGAAAGATGATATTTGTTGTCAAAATTCGTACTTTTTAATCTGTATCGACGGTAGAGAGAAAGTAAGGAACATTAGCAGAAAGTAATTTCCACCACACATCGGGGGAATAATGATCGAAAGGACAACCAGCGTTTTTTTGAGGGGATATACTAAACGGGGACCGAGAATGTGTTGGGAACGGTTAATTTCTAACGAGATGGGGATGACAAAAGGAGAAGAGGAGGAGTTTCAGTCGTTCGTTGACTGATGGAATGATGTGCTTTAAAAAAATTATATGGTTAGGAGCAGTGTGATAAAAAGAAAACTGTTAACTATGCTGCTACTAGCTGTATAAAAAAAGTTTTCTTTTTTGTATTTACCCTGTACAGTCTTTTTAAAAAAAGTCCCAGTTTTAAGTCTCTTAAATGCCACTGTATTAACTGTACTTTTTTTCTTCTCTGGAAAACAATGATTGTCAAATCGATGTGTAAAAATATTAGTCCTTTCTTCCTTTTATTAAAAAGGGGAAAACAAAAAATGTTCTCTACTTGGGTTTAATGATGGTCCGTCAATTTCTTCGGTCGTCGTTTTTTTGTGAAAGCAATCACGAATGATGATGATAAGCATGCTGTATTACTAGGAATACGTAAGAATACATCTTTCGCGTGTATAGACAATTTTTCGGGGATAGAAGTGATTTTTCAAGGAAAAAACTGTGTGCTATATTGCTGTTTTACTTGATTCTTTATTGTGTAGTTTAACAAAAATGAAAGATTGTAAAAACAGAAAATATCTATGGAGGATATATAAATATTCAACGTTGTCAGTACAGATTTTTGTGTTGAGTTTTCTACTTTATTTTTTTGCATTTTCATTATGTTTATTGCATGAAATATTTTTTTTGCATACGGGGAGCAGACATCCGATGATTTGGTCCCAGATGAAGGGTAGAATATAATCATTCATTTAATATTTTATGCATGCTTTTTACTTTTCATACGAAATCCCATGACTTTAATTCGAGAGCGAAATTATTCCACATATTCGTCCAATTTAGGACCCGTTACTACTAGATTAAATCAGTCAGGGAACATGGCAATTTCACATGAATAATTCCAGACGTATGCTTTGGATTTCCTCTCCTTGATTTGTATCAGTAGCTGCATCTTGTAAAGTCGCAATTTATTTCTTCCTCATTGGCAATTTATCGGCTAGTCCGGAAGCAGATTAGACCAAAGCAAAGAATCGCTTTACTCATACCGTGATTTTAATTCCACAACTGTACGAACGAGCATGCATTTGTAACTTACTTACTTGAAGAAGCAAATTTGACATCGGCGATGTATAGGGAAATTATAGTTAGCCACAAAAACCACAACGTAGTTACTTATCCTCCAATAAACCATTAATCATCAATAATATTATAAATGCGCATATAGGTATTCTAAATTGTTTGCTAGCCCCACAAATTGTAGCTATATTCTCACATCAAATAAGCATAATTATATAAAAGTTTTCACCTTGTATGAACCTTAACTAATCCACTGGAAAAATGCGTGAGTGTCTTATCTCCTTTATTCGTTTCAAATGGTGACAACTGATAAAAGGTTAACTATCTTGTAATTTGTAACATATTCAGAGAATTTATAAATATAAAGCTGTCAGTTTTTTGCCGCATCAAATCAAACTGAGCTAAGGTCTCCCCCTCACCTAGTACAAGATGCATCTGCATAAAGAATGTGAAATGAAAGTTAAGGGATTTACTCGGTATTTTAGGCTGCATAAATATATGATAACGCAGGAAAAAGGTGACATTGAATTTTGAAGGATTATATGAATGGCTACTATCAGGTTAATATACTTATGCTGAAGATTTCCAAAAGAAACACTTTTTAAATGTTCACATTTTCACGTGAGCTGTCTACGCAAGTCTCTGAAGTGATACATTAGGTACCTAAAAAAACTTCCTTGAATAATGTATTTGGTGAATTTTGTGAGAGTAAATATTAAAAAAGGAATATAGGATTACATCCAATGATATTACATTATTATATGACTGCATCGAAAATAAAGTCTAAATATTATTGTTAGTTTAAATCGGGAATAATCGAGCGTACTACCAATTTCAATATTTAACATTTAAATAGCTAGTTTTAGATGTAATTCACGTAAATTTCATATTTAGTTCATCGTGTAGAATAATATGACTTTATGGAATAAAATCTTGAATGTGATTATATACAAAAATACACACAAGTGTCTAGCATTTCGTTTATGCGCCAGTAACAAATGATTGGATATGCCATTAAAACTGCACAGCAACTGGACCAGTGCCGTTCCACTTGTAACGGTTTAATACAATTCAACGGAAGCATATTTTGCAAGCGCATAAATTTGATACTTTCCATTCCAGTATTCATGTAGTTTGTGGTGGGGTCTTACGCGAATCTATCTGTAGCTTGTATATCGAAGTACTTTAAAATGTTGACACATAATATAAGTCGAAGGTTTTTGGAATCTGGATAATGCATGCAATGCACATTAGGTATTCCTACCAGCACCAAAGAGCTTTTCTTGTACGGATGGATTCAAAACTAATTTTCTCATGCAATGCAAATTATGCTGCATACATACTCATTTCACATCTGCAAGATCTCGCGGACACGAGAAATGTATAGAAATCTACGTGTAGGACAAAGAGAAAGCGCAATCATCTTTTTTGGACAACGATCTCATGACACATGAATACACATAAAGTCATCATGTCAACTCATAATTTAGACACAATAATATTTTACTGCTTTATTTTTACCTTAACAAGGCGTGTGGCATGCATAATAGTATGCCTTTCCAGAGAATGAGAGAAGAATGAATTTCTTAAGAATCAGACAAGGCGGTAAAGCTTTGGCACTTGGCACTGTAATATAACACTATGCCGGAATGCATGGAATAGAACAATAGCTTGATCAGCTTCTCTAAACTTACACGCAATCTTGAATGAAAATGTATGTGTGCTTATGAGTATATTTAGGTACGTATGTTTGGCTATGCTCTGCACTTTTAAAAAAGCTTGGCTTGCTTTTCTGCGTTCTATTCTCGGTAGGATCCACTCTATATTATTATGCTACCAGACACAAACGGGAACATCACAAGGACATCCACAGCCTTCCACGGTTTTTTACATCATGTGCACCACGGAGTGCAGTTCCAGTTCATGTAAATAAATGATGTGTACCACGTGATACGAGATGAGAAAATAAATGTTGTAAATCAATACAGGTCCTCTGTCCTCTCACCTCACTTCAAGGCTGAACAGAGAGCTGATAAGTCAGGTTATAGCTCATTTAATCCACACCCTGCTAAACAGGCTCTACATATGTGGTCGGCATATTGAAAACACCATAAAAAGTCGTGTTTGGTGCAGCATGCTATCCTTGTCCACATAGCCTTATTAACCTTGTAGCTAACAACGATTGGAACATTGGAAGTGCGTAGCAGTTTGCAGAGTATCGAACCAGTTTTTGTTTGCTCTGGACCTGAGACTGTTAGCATCATTTTCGTGGTTTTAATCGCTGCCGTTGTTAGATTCAGGACATATTCCAGGAGAACGCCGGTGTGTCCGTGTCAAGGTTTTGGAGCAATCGTAACACGTGCTGAGTTTCCATAAGGTTGGTTCCTTCATGTCTGAATACTGAAAATTTCAATTTTCCACATGTATCTAAAATCATTTTATTATCTTTAGATAACGTATTTGAGCCTTTCGAACTCATCCGATTTGAGTATGTCTTCCAATGTGTATCCAGCTCCAGAGGCTGTAAAAACTACGGCCTACACAGACCAAAAGCCTGGAACTTCTGGCCTGCGAAAGCCAACGAAAGTATTCCTAGAATCGAAGAACTACACGGAAAATTTTATTCAAGCGATAATTGCAGCAATTCCAGGAGGAAATGAGAGAGCAGGGAAAGCACTCGTTGTGGGTGGTGATGGCCGGTATTATGGCAGAGAGGCAGTGGATATCATTATCAAGATTGCCGTCGCTAATGGGATCACTAATCTGGTAATTGGCCAAGCTGGAATCCTCTCCACTCCAGCGCTCTCAAATTTGATTCGCAAGAGACATCCAAGCTGTTTGGGAGGAATAATTCTAACTGCCAGCCACAACCCTGGTGGTCCTGATGGGGATTTTGGAATTAAATTTAATATTCCAAATGGCGGACCAGCCCCGGATGCAGTTACGAATGAAATTTTCTCAATCAGTAAAGAGCTTACCGAATATAAGATTTGTAAAGAACTTCCACCAATTGATTTGGATAAACTTGGAGCTACCGAGTTTGAAGTAAGTTTATATAGGCAGATGCGATAAAATATGCGGGCTAAATCTTGAAATAATTTGTGACAATGAAAGTGATATTTTAATGTTTTCCTAGGTCACTAGTGTCGGCAAAGTCCGCGTGGAAATAATTGATTCTGTCCAGGATTACGTAGACATGGTCAAAGGAATATTTGATTTTGCCCTACTCAAGCAATTCTTGAATGATTATCCCATCGTAGTAAATGCAATGAGTGGAGGTGAGGAGAAAATAAATTTAAGTACTATATTTTTAAACGAGAAAACATTAAACATACAAATCAATAATACATTTTTATGAATAAATTTTGCAGTGACTGGGCCATACGTTCGACGCATATTCCAGGAGGATCTATGTAGCGGAAACAGCAAATCAATATTCTTAAACACGGAGCCTCTTCCTGATTTCGGTGGCCATCACCCAGATCCAAATTTGACGTACGCCGCAGATTTAGTAAAAGTTTTGAAAGATAATCCGGATTTGTATCAATTTGGAGCTGCATACGATGGAGATGGTGACCGAAACATGCTGCTCGGGGCTGGAGGCTTCTTCGTGACCCCAAGCGACTCTCTAGCTGTTTTAGCTGCCAATTTAACCAGTATCCCATATTTCGTTAAGACTGGAGTTAAAGGACTTGCTCGTTCAATGCCAACAAGTGGAGCTGTTGATCGCGTTGGAAAAAAGTTGGGCCTAAATGTGTACGAAGTTCCAACAGGCTGGAAATATTTTGGAAATTTGATGGATGCCGGAAAGCTCTCGTTGTGTGGCGAAGAAAGTTTTGGGTGTGTATATAATATTATTATTATGCATCGGTGCAGATTTTAGGTACCATTTCAATTCATTTCGGGTAAATTCGTTAAATACAATTTTAGCACAGGATCGGATCACATAAGAGAAAAAGATGGAATTTGGGCTTCGTTGGCTTTCCTCTCCGTTCTGGCAACCAAGAAGACTGGTGTAAAGGAGCTCATGGAGGCACATTGGAAAGAATTTGGGCGTAATTATTTCCTCCGTTTGGATTACGAAAATGTTGACGGGCCGAACGCAAATAAGATGATCGCTGATCTTGAAGGCAAACTGCAAACCAGCAGTCATGATTCGATTAGCGCAGAAATTGCTGACGCTGCTAAGGAAAGCGGGGCATCTACAGCTCCAGAGAAATACAAGATTGATTTCATCGACAACTTCGAGTACACAGATTCTGTTGACGGTTCAGTTGCCAAAGGACAAGGTTTACGACTTGTGTTCGCCAATGGATTCGGAAGATTGGTCTGGCGATTGAGTGGAACTGGATCTAGTGGGGCAACTGTCCGTGTGTACTTGGAGAAATGTGATGATGAAAACGTCAACGGGGTAGCTTTGGTAAGATAAACATCCTTTCTAGATAATGAAGCACATATTGAATTTTGAGAAATTTGTCATTCAATTTCCTTTTTTGGTTGTAATTTGCAGGATGCGCTGAAAGACTTTGTCGAGATCAGCCTAAAGCTTACCAACCTGCACGAAGTTTTAAATGTTACTGGCCCTACAGTAATCACATGAACTTACATTTTAAGATGCTCAGATTTTAACAGGTTTCTGATAATACATCGGGAACCGCACTGAAATTTTAAACCGTAGCGGAAAATACTGCGACAATCACGAATTATTTTAATGTGTATATTATGCTTTTAAACCGAAATCGAAATATTTTTAAATCAGGAGTTTATTTTAACAGGGAAATTTTAATTTGCAAAAATTCGTGTATAGTGCAATAGAGTGTATGCAAACACTTCGAACGGAATTTCATAGATATTAATAAACTAATTACTGATTCGGAGTCAGTGATACATGAAATTGGTAATATATTGCTTGGTCTAAATTGGTGCTATATTGGTCCTATTTGGTTCTTTCTCATACACATTTTCTGTCCGTGATGAATTCTAGAACCCACGGAAAGAGAATGCATATAAAAATTTCCATTCTGTCAACTTTTACACATGAAACTTATTTATCACAACTAATTCATACTCGAAATGACCTGAATTGCTACTTTGCCGAAGTACTCTACATCAGTTCTGCATCTTAAGTAGATGATCCAGTAAATAGTAATAGTACGACATAAGAGTGACGTTTCAATGTCATTACATTATGTTGCTTGTAGTCATTTTGGATGGTTATACCTATAAAAAGGCAGACATAGATTTGAATATGTGCGATATTGCTCTCTATGTACTTTTTTATAATCCAGCATTGACTTCGCGATGAAAAGTTTTGCAATTACACTTACGTTAGAGTAGCGTGTACACGCATGAATAGTCTAGTCGTATTCAGGGAATTTCATTGATCACAAAATAGTTTGTTTTTCTACTCACTCTTGTACAGTCTGCTTTCCCGATTCCTGGTAGATGACTATCTAATTGTTTAACATATTTCCATCACGTGTACGCAAAACTATCTTATTTACCTTTCGGATAACATTTCGCCCTACTCTCCAATTTTCCATGTAACACTCCTCAGGTATAACTCATTTGGGCTCATATAGGTTTTGTAATTTGTATGTATGAGAGAGTTATATGATTAATGGGGAAATCAGTTACTGCATGTGAATTTCCTTGTTTATATAATATACAAGGTATTCATTCAACGTTGAGCGTGCGAGCTTATGTAAACACGATAGAATAGTATAATAAAACTATGAAAGTAGTGTGACTAACAGACAACAATATATTCACATAACAAAACAACATAAATCAGTGTGCTACGAAGCTCCTTGTCAGTAAGGCAGTCGAAAATGTCAATTCAACACAAAAAGATTCCGATCCTGCCCAAAGCATTTTAATTGTACAGAGCATTGGAGCAAGTTTTAATCTGTGAAAGCAATCCTGGATTCTGGATTGCATTATCGTGAAGATGTGATCTGATCACGTTTACGATCAGAAGCATGTCAAACAGTAATTCTTTCGAAACTACTGTGACCGAATTGGAAGAATTACCAAATAATACTGTTATTGAGACACCGCTTGCAGCGATTACAAATGTAATTCCATTAAACTTTGTATTCCGATAGCATTTGGCTAGGATAACTGTTGCATTCCATAATCCCTTCCTACAAATTTTGTATTTTAGGAACATTGGAAACTGTTTGTAACACTTGTCTCCATTTCCTCTACATGCCTTGTCTTTACACTGTCATTATATGTTTTGATATGGAAAAAGCATAACTGTCACGGGTGGACACAGTTCTCATACCTCTTGTCTTTGTTCCTGTTCGACTGCGTTTTCATTCCAGCATTGTGTCCTGGATTAACCTCGGGAGGAAACGACAGAAATGTTTTATGTTTCGCGTTAGGTATGACATGAAATTGAGTTGTGATTCAATTTGAATGTATTTAAAAAGAGAAAATCGGATATTAACAAAATTAAGACGAATTATACTGTGTTTACAGCCGTCGCAAATCAATACTTTTTTATATGTGCAAAAACATGGCTTATAATAATCAGCTTCGATATATACTTTGTAATAAGGTACGAAAATTCCTTTCTTAACTCGATTAATATAACAAAGGAGCATTTTTAAAGGTTTAAAACATAGTTTCGTATTTCATTTCAGAAACATTGAGATAATCGCAGCACAAACTAGCAAACATCTACGCAGATTTACATTTTACTCCTTGATTGGATGGACTTTTCCATTGATTTTTGTTACCGCTGGTGTCATCATAAACTTAACCAACAGGTAAGCAGATAGCACTCAATTTGTATTTATTAAACCGTATCCGTAATTCCAGTTATATAACTAAGATCTGAATAGATTAATATCATATCTTGAACCAAAATAGGCAAAGCTTATATACGAAGACAGTTACAGAAGTCGGAAGTTTGTGGCCAACAGTTCCGGATTATGGATTTTTGCACTGCAGAATCCCGAACTGGCTAGTTTGGGAGTGTTTCGTGTTCACAAATTGTCTCTTTCACTTCTTTATGTTCGCGCTTATCATCGTTACGATCGCACGTCAAAGAGGAGTCATTGCACGAGCAAGCCTATTTTCAAACATCGGCCAACCATCTCCGTATGGATATTTAATTGCAATTATTGCAATCATAAGAATTTGTGATAAATGACCGTGATGATTTAATTTACAATTCGCACAGAATAATTCTGCTGGTGCGCCTCTTTATTGTGGTCGGGTTAAGTTGGAGTTACATTGCATTACAAGATCTTCTTAATGCGGGGAACATTAATACAAATCAAAGCTGGGGATGGCACATTTTTAGATGTGTCTATTTTCTTCAAGGAGCATTTATTTCAGTAATTACGTTAACTCATGGCCGAACGACCAGGAATTTGACTGATAAGTTCCCGTCCCTTAAAGGTACTGTACTAAACGTACTGCCAAAACTTGTACTTGAATAAACTTGTAAAACTATTATCATAATTGGAAATTCGCAGCTATCCAGATATTCAATGCAAATCCTTTTCGAAAATTGGTTCGCACTTTTCGCCACGAATCCAGAAAGGAATCATTCCAAAGTTGTTCTTCCCAACAAACGACGACTACTTCGTGCTAAGACATTATTAAAAGCCATAAAAGTAGGAAAGACCCGAAGTAAAACAACAATTTTACGAAATTCCATCAGCTCAGCATAATTTACTTTATTGAAACATCGAAATAGCTTCGACAATTAATTATCTTTGTAAATTGTAAATAGTAAAATAAAAGCAATATGAGATTTTCAAAACTAAATTCAAGTTTGCTTATTGCTTAGCGGACGATGTCAACTCCTTCACGTGTTTAGGTAGTCGAACCTTCACCCGCTTTCTTTTCTTTTTCGGTTGTTCTTCTCGAACATGACTACCACTGGAGGACGCCTGACCTTGTCCTGGATCCTTCTTTGCTTTCTTACAAGAAAGGGGATTCGGACCAACCCGTTTCCTCTTCTTTGTGCCTTTTCTCTGAGACTCTTCAGTTGTTGGTATCACATCCGATTTAATTTGCTGGAGAATCTCCTGCTGGTAGCTGGAAACGCCAAGTTTCTTTCTCTCCCGTTTCTCCACCCACTTTACCGTTGCATCAGCAGGTTTCTCCATTGTAGGAGCATTCCCATAAAGATACAACAACGGAACTCCAATACGTTTCCGGAACTCTGCCCGCAAGTTCCCATCTTGAGTGGCAACAATGAAATGGTCGGCGGGGTCCTTGCTGGGATCACATTTCGCCGATTTCTTCACCCCATTTTTACAAGCAACAGATTTCAAACAATCTGACGCTGGGATAGGATTCGCCGCATGTTCACATTTGTGTAATTGAAGATCTTTGAGGATTTGCACAGCACCGTACACACTCGGACCCAGTTTTTCACTTTCAATTATCGCACAGGGTGTTGTTACTAGTTTACATTCACCTTCAAAGTACTTTGGTAATTGCTCTCGCATGTTCACCTTATTCGCGAGTAGTGCATTCGCGAATGTGCCATCGACAAGCACCTGGAAGGGCGAGTGAAAGAAAAAATTCTTTTCGAAATAGTTTATGTAACGGTGGAACTTTTTATGTCGTTTTACACGCATCGTCTATATTTGAGTGCCAAATATTTTTCAAAATATATCTTCTGCGCACAATGGTAATTTTCCCGTGACTTTTTGAGTGAAGCTAGTGCAATGTTTAGTGCTCCTAAAGATGAGAAATCAACTAGTTTGTATTGTGTCGTTTTAGGAAAACCACAAAAAATGTACAAATCCGAACTACGAACATGTGCTCTGCTCCACGTTGTTGTGTTGATAGTGTGATTCTGCCTGCTGGTGCATATATCTTCAGTTTGGACCACACATGTCATGCATTTACAATTTGCGAAGGAGAGTTTGTTTGCCCCGTTCATAATGCGCGAGGCTCATATCCCAATAATCCAAAACAATAACGTGAACGTCACAAAAAAAATGATGATGAGAAAATGGCGAGCACCTCAAAGAACACGATCTTACACTCTGCAGCACAATTTACCCCTCTACAGCACACAATCTTCCAGCACACGATCTTTACACTCTACAGCACATCATTTACCGGCAAACAATTTTGCACTCCACATCACACAATATTACACTCTGTAGCACATGAATTCCCGGCACACAATTTACCCCTCCTCTACACCACACAATCTTCCAGCACACGATCTTTACACTCTACAGCACATGATTTACCAGCACACAATTTACCCCTCTACACCACACAATCTTACACTCTGCAGCACATGAATTCCCGGCACACAATTTTGTCCTCTACACCACACAATCCTCCAGCACACAATCTTTACACTCTACAGCACATGATTTACCAGCACATCATTTTGCACTCCACATCACACAACCTTCCAGCACACAATTTACTCATAAAGTAATTTTTCTAGGAGATTACAATAATCAATGTAAACGATAAGATAAGCGTTGGAATATATGTGGTTTGCTTAAGACTTTTGTATAATAATGTGATAATGTAAAGTCTTAATCAAACCACATATATTCCAACGCTTATCTTATCGTTTACATTGATTATTGTAATCTCGTAGAAAAATTACTTTATGAGTAAATTGTGTGCTGGAAGGTTGTGTGATGTGGAGTGCAAAATGATGTGCTGGTAAATCATGTGCTGTAGAGTGTAAAGATTGTGTGATGTAGAGGGCAAAATTGTTTGCCGGTAAATGATGTGCTGCAGAGTGTAAGATCGTGTGCTTGAAGATGCTCGCCATGAGAAAATGACACTTCAAATTTTTTCACATTTATTTTATGTGACTTCAACCTCTGGAGTTGTATTTATAACCAGTGTTTAAAAGAAAAATACAATACGGACGTTGTTATATGTGTGCAGTGTGCACTTACGGGACTTGATGTCCGTGTGAATGCTTGACGTGATAATGAACAGATAACGTGAGATAACCCTTGGTGCTGACCGTGACATCGACATCACAATCGCTGGCGCAGTTCGTTAAATATACGAACAGTGGAAATGGAAGTTGATATAAAACCTGTTATAGCAAGTGACGGAACAATACTTGAGTTTGTCGAGACAGACACATTTGTCACAAAGGCTGACACAGAAATCAGTGGAGAAGAGTGGCATATTGGACCAGTGAAAACGGAGAGGGAAGTAGTAGATTCAGGTTCGAGTGATATCGATGAATATGACTCCTTTGGCTCAAGTGACACTGATTATGAGCCAACACCAACCAAGTCCAAGTTGACAAGCACAAAGGGGACACTGAGGAAATGTGGGGGGACTGTAAAAGATGCAGGGAAAGGAACAAGATGTTACCCGTGTGATCAGTGCCACAAATCCTTCCGTTTCAAGAAAAACCTTCAAGATCACGTCTTCAGAGTTCACGACTCAAACGAATTAAAATTTAAATGTCCACAGTGTCCCAAGTATTTCAAATATCAGGATTCTGTACGAGTGCATTTAAGATCGCATACAAATGAGAGACCCTTTGTCTGTAACGTTTGCAAACTGAGTTTCACTAAAAATAGCTACTTGGTTCGCCATAAAACAATTCATCTGGAGGTGAAGCCATATTTGTGTCTTCTGTGCGAACTCAGATTTGGGAGAAGAGATACTGCTCGATCACATATAAAACATTTACACAAGCTGAAGGCGGAGACAGATTTTGTCAACAATATTTTGTATCAAAAGCCGAAACCGGAAGATTTTGGAGGAGACGACGAAGACAATAATATTCGAAGAAAATCGAGAGTGAATATGGTTGGGGTACCATGTGTATTGCGAGGAAGACCACGAGTTCGAAAACCCCAAACTGACACATCTGTATCTGTACTTCCAAAACGATGTTTTGTGAACATTGACATGTCGTCAGCTTCCGATTCCAGTACCACGCAAAACAAATCCCGACAAAGTGATGTGACACCTGTGGTGAAGCAAAAACATAAGAAGACTGATGATAAGACTGAAATAAACGTCACATTTCAGATGACCAGCGAAGGGCCAATCTTACAATGTATATTCTGTACTGATGTATTTTGCTGTGCCACAGATTTAGTTAATCATTACTCGAGTCATTCACTACCGTCATGATTTAATTTTCAATTATCATTATATAGAAAATATTGTGTTAATGTTTGTTCAAATGAAGCCTTGAAGCCTATGTGTGCTAATTTTATGAGATATGTGTTGCAGTTCATGCGAAGATAATTTTGTAATAAACGTATCTTCATCTTGCATTCAGCATTTTGTATTTTCACATCAAGTCATTGAAGATTGGAAAATAGGGATATTAATTGCCATTGTCATAATTTCATAAGCACTCAATAATTGTCACGGGATTAGGTTTGATAGCTTTAGTCAACTTATTTTCGATCTTGATATGCATATATGAATACTCGACTAAACCTATATAGTACTTGGCCTGTTACGTTACATTCATGGCAATGGCAAGTATTCCCATCAAAGGGTTGGTTTTTGCTTTTAGGGTTTCTCGCGGGTTGTATGCTATCTAGGCCGGACACCGGTCCCAAACGAAGCCTTACAACGTTACAACTCATCCTAATCCAATTAGTTACTGGCCGAAGTTAACTCTATTCTTCAATTCCTTCAGTTGCATAAGAACATATATACGTCCTTTGCTGTAAGTGAATCTGAAGAATTTAATCCAGCATTACTAATATACAATTATGAAGCATGGAAAATGGTATTTCACATTTAGTTAACATTTGCTGTTTGGTACGTATATAACTCTTTGGAGAGTTTTCTAGGTCATATGTCCTCAAATACCCAGTATACATCCGTTAAATAGAAACTTTTTACCTCTCGTCCAACCAAGATCTCAAATTGTTAGGACAGAAGCATAGTTTGTATATTTCTTTCACTTATTCAATTTATCTTTACGTGTATAAGAATGGTCAAAGACGACCTAAAGGGATCCCTGGGATCTAACTGCGCTACTACTTCGCTACCTGCGAATTTTGGAGTCAAAAAGCTCAAGTCTGGAGGGAAATCTGGAAACAACACACTGATAAGAGTCCTCACGGTTATTGCTTATATTATCGGTGTTTCATCTGCTGCAGTTATGCTCAGTGTCTACTATGTGTTTTTGTACGTCCCACATCCCTCGGACCCGTTACAGAAACCGTCAGACTCTGGTTTGGCGCAAAAACGAAATAGTCACATTGCTGGGAGCCATTATTACAATTTTCCAAAGGTATGTTATGTTTGATCTACGCAAAGAAAGCAGTATTTAAGCGCTCAACTATGTGCAAAGAATGATATTATCTTGACAGAATTCATACTCCAATCCAACGGACGGTAACAAACATCATGCATCAACACGAGGATCAAAAAAGTCTTATCATCAACATAAATCGACAGTTCCCCCACATCCTCAAAAGCCTAAGTCTCTTGAGCGAAAACTGGAAGTAAAGCCGCCTCCTAAGTCTCCAGGCTTTTGAACCATCTCAATCTCAAGGACTCAAGCTAGCATCATAATTCGATAATAAAAACATGATAGTCATTGATTTGACGTCATCTATGACGTAATTCACCCGTAAAATTCTGTTGTCGATTAGGATGAATAAATATATGAAGCACTAAGCACTACAAAATAGCAGTGTTCTGAATGACTTTACTTTTTTACTTTTTCATGGATGAAACCATTCATTCGCGTATCACGTGGTAAATTCGCATGGTGGTAATTGGCTTCGTCACAAAATTTTTTCAGAGTTCTGACAGTAAATTCAGTTGGCAACTCACCCAGAGGGCAGAGAACGCTAACACTACATATATAAATGTACTTGAGGAGATCATCTACTTGTAGAAACAATACATAAAAGACATTCACATAAATCACCAACCCGTAGGCAGATAAACTGAATGAGCTCTCGGCATGATGGGCGAATTTCATCTGCCTGCTATATCTGGTAAAACGTGAAACTTGATATACGACATCAATTAAATTTTCTTCTGAACTGCATGTACTTTTTAGAATGTGCACTTATTTGTGTGGTGACACCTCTTTGACAATTCAGTATGATCTTGGATGACTGATGCAGTCGATGAGAACAATGAATGCACTTTTATCCAACAACGTAAGCAATTCCCGCGAGCAAGAAATAAGTAATCGTAAATCATGACATCTTTGCAAATTTGCAAAAAATAATGCAATCTTCATAGGCATCCATATGACTCATCCCACTTATATACTTTAGTCTTTCTGTTGCTTGGCGTGTCCCCACAGTGTGCAAAACAGTTGACCCACCACACGAATGATGTCAGCCTGGCTTCTTGTCATATGTCATTGTTTAGTTGCACCTGAAACCGCTCACCTTTGCCATTTATCAATCCACCATATAAGTACATAAGTCACACTCATCGTCAGCGTTTCATCTAGAGTGCCATAACCATAAAGAAGCGTTCAAAAACCAGTATAATACAGAGCCGACGACGACTGTATCTCTGCTCTGCTTCAAGTGAGTCGACTTATTGGGCATCCTCGCTGACAGCAAGACAATTGTGCACCACATTTTAACAATGGCTCGCCACGAACAATGCAATTCGCAGAGGAAAGTGAACGGAAAACAAAAATGCAATCCATTAGGGATGCTTGAACAAATTAGGATATATTTTATTTTCGTCCGATGTTTCATTCAATGATTGGATTAGATTTTTTTCTCCTTTGGAGCTTTTATATCTTTGAGATATCCTCTAAAGAATAAAATTATAATGTCTTCAGTCAGGGAATGTTCAAAAGTAACGCACAGGGTGACGCCAGTTTCGTTTCATATCAAGAATTCGCAGAAGATATGCATACAAGGTGACCTTGCAAATTAAATACATTGTATTAAATGTGACATTTATGGTTAAACAGTTCCCTATTCGTAAATAAAGTGTTTATTGCAAATATACATAAGTAAAACGTAAACACAATCTTGGTCAAATGTATATGTTTGTATAAGGTTTGTATTAATATACCCACCGAATATATGCGATAAAGTCATAAAAACCAAAATACTGTTAATCCAATAAAACACATGTGTTCCAAATAATATGACGGCCGAAATGAGTACGAAATACTTTTAAAAAACTTAGAACAAACGTATAAAATTAAAAGATGCGAGTGTAACTTTTAAAATGTCAGAAGTATATGTCTCTTCAAATGATTCGTTGTAGTATGGCATATTTTAGAATCATCGATGTAGGTTAATTAAAATTTTTCACACTAAACCCAATGAGCTTAATTAAAAATCAGGTACACTTCCTCTGCGTAGTTTGCTTCGTCGAGTTTCAAATCTCCCCTTGGCTCGTTCCACAGATCCAGTGCAAACGACACCCCACTGGGATTTCATTCCCTTCTGCTGTTTGGGCGCTGCCTGCTGCTTATTGTTGTTTCCTGTGGTGGTCCCATTGTGAGGGCAAGTCTGTTTGCAGTACTCCGGTACGATTGATGGGGTTAGTTCTTCCACCGGAGACTCCGGGGCTTTCCCTGAATTCAAAAGTAAAATTGAGGATTTCGGGATAATGATTGGGTCCGGAGGAAAAACTCTAATTGCAACCGCTGCAGGTTCTGTTCCGTCACTGTTTGTATGATATGAAGTCATTGCTTCGTCTGAATGCTGGTTGTTTTGAGAAATATTTGTATTATTTGAGAGGTACCTGGTTGATTCAAGGTCCCTCATCTGCTCCGTATTACCACGTTTGATAGCGGGGACTTGGCCATTTCTAGCTTTCGGGGTCTGGGGAGACACATCTATTTTCCCATCCTTCTCTTTGTCGGTGGAAGTTATAGCGATTGTAGGAAAGTCAGAAGATGGCTTGGTTCTCCTTGGACTTTCTGGAGTCTCTAGTTTGTTCTCTGCATTGCTGGCGATTGTAGAGATGAGTATGGCTGTAGGTCGATTTTGGCGATTTGTGGGGGTGGCGGCGGCGGCGGTATTTGTTGAGGTCACGGCAGATGAACCCTGTGACAAATTTTCATTTTTGGTGTCCGTCAGACTATCCTCTTTTTCTTTCGGTGGGGAAGCGCCATGCTTCACCACAGCGTTGTTTTCGGGTGACCTCGACGAAGATCTTTCAGAACTTCCCTTATTGCTCCCTTGTTGATTTGTAGCAAGAGACTTCTGTTTGGCATCTCCAGTAGTGTTGCAGTTGTTACTATTTTTCAAAATAGATCGTTTTGGCGATTTCGCCGAGGAGGAAATGGTGTGTTGTTCATACAGTCGGAAGCAGTTGCTTGGAATGCTGCCACGCCTTGCTGTCGAGGGCGCAGGGAATTCCGATGTGCGATTACCAAATTGATCTTGATGTTTCGGCTTTTTCAATATTCCTTTGAGGGTAGTACCATCCGCATTTTTGGGAGGTGATACGCTACCTCTTCGTCCACTGTTTTCCAGTCCTCCTCGATTGGACCTCCTCTCAGATTTCATTTCTTCCGTGATTTGTTGTGTTGTCTTTGAATTTCTCCGACTGCTGTTCGCACTCCCTGGCTCGCTTGGTTGGCCCGTATCTGTTTTGTTGTTTACTGCTAGAAGTGATTGATTTTTGGTGTTGTTTGAGTTAAGTGTGGTTGCAAGTGATTCCGCGAGCCTATTACCATTATTGTCATTGCTCCGTAAAGAATCTTTTGAATTATTTGGGTTGTTAGTCGACGAGGACGACGGAATGATGCTACTCACTCCACTTGTGCTATTGTTATCCGAGCATTCTCCCAGCGACATTGGCTGCTCTTCGCTCCCCTCCACTTCAAGAATGGGCTCAAATTGATTTTTCAAGTCTAATTTCTTGGACACGCGACCACCGAAGGTCATGATCAGTTCGGCGACAGATTTTTGAGCTTCTTCTATAGCAGCGGTTGTCGCCTGGCTAGGAGTCATATACGGATTGTCGCCTGCTCCGTTAGACGATGTCAGGGATGGGTAACCTGAAAACTCTCCGCCAGGATTGATTTTAGACTGCAAACCGGTATAGTTGTTTGTGATAATTGGAGGTGAGGACTCATGATAGCCATTGTTGTGCGACAAGTCAAAGTTAGGCACAGGTGGCGTATTAGGCATTGAAATTGAATATGGAAAGGCATCGTCGAGTGGCTGTTGCCATTCTCCCATCTCCACTTGTTGCTGAGCATTCCCCAGGTTGGTGCAAGTAGACATCACGCTGATAACAGACTCTTGACTTGTTGATGATTTCATCGTGTTCAGTTCAAGACTTGGGAAGTTTGCCACGCTTGCCCAACGGGATGAGCCAGGGAGGTTGTTATTGATTTTTTCACAACTTTTGGAAAGTTGAATCTGAAAAATTTATTATATTTTTTCAACATTGAATACGGAATTTCATAAACACCCATTAAGCCAACGTGTGTGTTGGTACGTGGTATACATGCTATATCCATAATAATCTTTCCGCAATCTTGTCACCCGCCCCTCACGCGTGTTTAGTGAAACAAAGTTTTTAAGTGGCTTCAAAAATTACCTTGCTCTCCCAAAGCTGCTCTCGACTTTTGCTCAAGTTCTTTCTCAACTTCCACGGCATCCCTGATGGCTCCCCTGTTGCAATTCTCATCTTTTCAATCAACACCTCTCTCGATTTGGTCTTGCCACCCATCTTATTCAAATCATATGCAGATTTGCAAGCGCGAAGAATAGATCGTGCAGACTGACGTCTTCCTGCAGGACTTGCGGAGGCAGTACTACTACCCGACATTGCAGAAGCTTTTCTTGGTGCTGTAATACCGTCATCATAACGTCATAATTATTGTAATGCTTTATTTGGTTCGGAAAAGTTTTGCAGAGATGAGGTAAACTATGCATTTTAAAGAGAGGTTATTACATCGCTTTTTGGGCCCACCACCAAGCACAGGACTTCCTGGTGCGACATTAGCTTCCCTCAAAACAGGCTGTGGCTCTGGAACGCTAACAACTGTTAATGTTGGGGATACATAAGATCGTACCCAATCATGAAGTTCTATATCCTGAGCACTGGGCCTAGCCCTAGAAAACAGATGAGCAAGGTCACAATCACAATGTAAGAATGACATAATGTGCAATCGCGCATTTCATATATTTCAAGCATGCACAACTAAACGGTTTGCTATACCTTGAATTTTTCACTGCCAACTTTTCAATAAAGTTTATCGCCGCAGGGCTAACATCTTCAAATAGTTCCTCTGGAAAATCAATGGGCTCATTAATGATATTACTAAATGTTTCCTGATCAGTATCTCCACCAAACGGGCTGAATCCAGTTAGCAAGACATACGTCAAGATTCCCACACTCCACATATCACATAATGTTGACAATGGCTCATACAATAAGATTTCCGGAGCTACACATGAAAACCAAGTAGTTTATATAAGTATCTCGCATTTCAGATTTCATATCGCTTGGCTAGGCTAAACATTTGTTCAGCCATTTTGGGCGCAAGAGACTTACCCACATAATCGGGAGTGCCTAGAATTTCACGGATCTCCATTTCCGGTCTCACAACCCGTGAAATCTCAAAATCACAAAGTTTTATATCGCACGATGGGAATTCGCCCATAAGTAAAAGATTTTGTGGCTGAAATGGAAAGATAAAATAGCAAAAATGTCAACATGCGAATTCCATGCAACCACACATAATTTGTGTGCAACATGGGCTATCGTGCCTACATATTTTATTTACAATCAAGCTGTAATTTCATACTAACTAAGCTACATTCGTTCTGCAGAATGATTGATCAAGATATAATTTACTGTTATCAAATACTGTAAATTGCGTGCTCTGTGGTGGGTCGTTAACGTTAACGAAATTTTGTACTCCATAAGAGCAGGAACATATACATACGAATCATTTTTGATGCCATTTTGCGCCTTCGAGGTATGGGTAAATATGGTGTGACAGATGACACACATGTCATTTTAGCGAAATTAGAATTGGGTTTTGTGATATTTCGTATACATGAATGTTATATGATATTGAACGCGTTTCCGAGTTCATTCTACCTTAATATCAAGATGAGCAATGTGTCTCTCATGAAGATATTTAAGGGCTTCCAATAGTTGGTAGACATATCTTGACGCATCCTTTTCAAGCAGCACTAAATCAGCGTCAATAACTGACTGAAGGTCACCGCCTGGGGCACTGTAAATCATAACAAAATTTATATACGCACACAGCCAAACAGCTTGAAAAGAAAAAAAGTGTTTCACGCACTTGTATTTATTCATTGTGTACAAAATATGAAAAAATATTTATCTTTTAGTAGTGTAAGCAAACGTTGCGTAAACAAATTATTATCATGTATGACCATAAGTTAGAAATCAGTCTTACGCTGTCAGGCCAAGTTCATTCATTTGCAAAACGACAGCAGCGAGTGAAAGTTATGGTCAGCATACCAGCAGACTGTGTTGAGCACATAGTTTTGCGTTCGCGGAAGTGAAGTGTGTTATTGCAATTAGAGATGAAGCGTTAATAAAGCAACAATAAACATATACATGGAACGTTACTTGCATATTTATGTATTTACATTATTAATTTGGCAAGTCACACGTCAAACACACACACATGTTGCAAATGTGTTCATAATAAATAATCCTTACAATTCCATGATGGTAACAATAAAGTCATCCAAAATGAAAGCATCCTTGAAACTGATGATGTATGGATTCTTAAGCTGACAAAGAAGTGCAATCTCATGAAGGCTTTCCACACAGTCCTCATTCGGCGAATGGCCAGGTCTCTTCCTAGGACTGAATTTTGCAGCGTAGTACGGTTGTGATTTCTGGGAGCAAATTGGCCTAAGGCTCTTGCACCGTTTCACTTGTGCATACAGCCCACTATATGGATTTTTTAAATAAAAAAACGAAAATAAAATTATGACTTGAAATCATAAAATGAAAGGATATCCCATAAATTTTTCCGTGTATTTCTCAAATAGGAAGCTATTGTTCAGTTCTTTTTTATATCAAAGTTTCTGCGATGTTAATTGGTCGGTGTTTAAGAAATAGTTTTCCTTGTTGATGCTGATTTTTACAGCAAACTTGCTCTAAAGGTCCTGAAATGGGAAAGGTAGTTGTGCGGTGTACCAGAGAAAAAAAATGTGTGGGACTCGTATATGTCATGCCTGCCACGTAGCTAATATGTTTATAGAAGGATGGATGGCAAAAATAAGTGAATGGAATCAATAGAGGCTAGATTGTTGATGCGATAAGGTTTTCGTTATATATTGTGAAGAATACAATGTAACGGCTGAAATCTTACGTGGCAAATGGAGCGCCTTTATCAACCCGATACAACTCATTTAAGTCGCTCTTATTTATGATAAGGCTTTGATTAAGCTTAAGAATCCCACGGGAGTCACACGCAGTCGTCTCCAAAGTGGGAGTCTCCTCCGGACTGCTATTACTGATCACCATTTTTTCATTGTCCCACGGCGAACCATAAGCAAAAGAAATGATTAGTTTTACACAATGAGTGACGATTTAACGCTAATGAACGAGCCGACGTGAGCTAGCGATTTATAATAAACCACTTTTTTCCAATTTGATCACACTGCACACAACAAACAAATACTTACGATCACTCATCACATTTTAATTTTTCAACTCATCACGTTTCTGTCACTTCATCATCTTTACATAACCACTCGACGTGACTGGTTTTAGGCATTTATGTGTGAAAATCAATAAACTATATTTTTCCACCGTCTCATGGATAACTGGATTCCGTTCCAACCAAATCACATGGGACCGGATCATTTACGCAACATTTATTCACTTTACTATACCATCAAAATTTTCCAATAGTCTGGTTGAAGCTACTGATGAGATGATGTAGCAGTTGTAGCACAAATTTAGCCACAGTTTATATTTAATTTACTTACACAAGAGTTTACACTGTACACTTTCAATCACGTTCAGGAACGACCTAGCGACTCTCGTAATTGTATCAATATGCATCAAGATCAAACAACAAACTCTGGTTGAGTGTGAGAGTGAAGAAATGGCGTTTCCAGTTGTTTCAATCGTGTGGGCTACGGAACTTGCATACATTAACTTTTATTGCGTCCACACCAAATCGACTCTCAAGCAGTCTTATCTCTATTTCCCCATTTCGATTCGTCCACTTTTTTCTACTTCAGATGCAGAAAAGAAATCCACACAAAATCATGAAGATGGAAGACGATGCTTTTGCATCTCATGAAAATCAGAACAATCTCATCCACTCTCAAAAATCACTACACTTTTCTTTAGCGACACTATACGACACAAATATGTCGTGGACAAAAGTTTTTACCAATATAGTATTTTATGTAAGAAACTTTTTGTCAACCCCCATAGAACGTAACGTGAATTACGTAATCGTGGTAAGAAACACTTGTCGTTTTCAAACACAGACTTAGTGATTTTCATGAATCACTTTACTCAACTGAGCGTCCTACAAGTTGAGAATGAAATCGACAAAAGACAATGATACCCAGGATGCGACAAAATGGGAACATATACGTCGTGCCTTATTAAATGTGCACTGTTTCAGTGCAAAATGTTTGAATAGGGATGAGACGATGTTTATGAAGTGTATGTAAGCGAGGGTATAGAAGAATTCGCCACTTCTTCGTAGCTCCAACTTTATGGTCTGCACTTACCTGCTCTTAATAGTCACGCCAAGCAAATCTTGAGTTTTTTCTCCCTTTCTTTAGGGGGATGATATGATACGAATAAAAATGGACGTATGGAGAGAGATGAATTTTTCTTTCGTGTTCAAGTAATTTGGCTTTGGCTCGGCCTAGCCTCGCAGACGGCGACAACGACTACGCGAAGATTTTGTTCATGAATTCTTCATACCTTGTGCCGTATGTAGATTATGAAGAATACAAGACCGTACTTTCATATGAGAAGAGCTGCTGAGCTTGAGATCTCTTCTCTGAAACCCTTTCAGTTTAAAAGGAACATAATATATAAACCTAAGAGCTTTTCATTTTGACTTGCGCTACTCATTCTCGCTCACTCTCTGCTCTTCGCCTGTCGTCCTTGCCAGTTCCATTTTTGGAGTTTCAGCTTTTCCAAGATCTCCCTCAAGAAGACTTGGTTGCAAATCATTTCATTACATTATCTTATCGTGATTATATATTATAACAGCAATTGCAAGCATTATTATTATCGTCATTATTTCTCTATGTACTTGTTAAATGCTTTTCTCTCATACACAAAAAGCCTCTGCTGCTTGCTCATGCGTATGCCCATGTGAAGTGAGTGAGCGAGCAGCAGAGAGTTGCGGAGCACTTCACAACCATCAGCCTGGATTCTATGGCTATTTACTACTTATATCTCTCCGTTGAGGCAGTAAAATGTTTGAAGATTGAAGATGCCAGTGATGCCTTCGCCAAATAAATTCAATAATAGCATATCATCATAACTGGTGATTCCACCCTACGTCCGCATACGTGCTCTTCACACCATATTCAAATCGTGGTCCAAGTTTGATACAAAAGTGTATGCATTATTACAGTCGTTTATAATCTGTAGACCAACATACGACATAAACAATGAGCAAACACAATGTGCTAGCCTGGTAGTGGTGGTGTGATGTGATTGTTGTGCTGTTAAACATAATTCCTCGTTACTAAAACCGTATTACATTGTTTCCTCAGCAAATATACGACGATCATGCAAGTAAATACCTATAACTGGATTGGATGGTATATACTCTCGTTGAAGAACTGACAGAAGCATCATACACTGCGCAATAAAACTAATGTGTATAGGTCGATTTACAAAAAATAACATTCACTCATCAAATCCTCATCGAGATGCTTAAGTAAATGTCCACATATGCATACCTTCATCTCTATCCTTTATCTTGCGAGTCAAATCAGCATTTATATATGTTTACTAGTTAGATACCTATTATAATAGTCCTTCCATACAGAAACGAGATACCTGTCAAGATGTATATTTGTATGTCCGCCCGCCCGCGCCCGCCTTCACAAAAATTGCCTACGTGTTCTTTAAGGTCGACTTGGCTCTCTGACTGCCCATTTCAGCCATCATCACTACTTAAGAAATTTACATGCTTTTTATAAAGATTGAAGCGAATGTTAAGTAACGTAATGTTGGTTTGCTCTGCTCCTCATCTCAAACTCTCTCACACACACAATGTATATTCTGAACTACTGAAAGACGAGTCTTCCTCAAAAAATGTGCTTGCATGCTTCGGGACCATTCTCCTCCAAACAAGGTGATTGGGTGTTTTCTTAATATTTATCATTTGTTTCTGTGAATAAAACCTCAAATTTTTGGGGATCACACAGAGATTCTCAGGATATGCCTAGAATGCAAGATAAACCCATAAAATGCAAGCACACAGGGCAGATGTTTATGCACGCCGTAAGTTTCTTGTGGAATGGCGACATGAAACAAATGAGGTTTTGGCTTTCAGAAGTACGTAAAAACAGCTTCGTGGTGGAACCACTAACCAATGATATAATTAATCTTTTGGATGGACTTTGTTGAATTTTTTTAAAGATTGTGCAGATTTCTTCTCAGCTGCCAAATAAAAAATATATATCTGCTACAGCGCGATCTTGGTGGTTTTCTTTTTGCAGTGTGAGATGTTGATGAGCAGATTACAACCTTCTGAATGCAAAAAAGGGAGAGAGAGGGAAGCTTTTTGTAAGATTTAGCTATTTGCACTCATGACATGTCTCTGTAAAATATTGGGCGAAAATAATATCACTGCATTAAGAATTCAAGATAATATTCTCCTTCTTTTGCTCAGTTTGTTACCTTTCTCAGCAAAGTGATACGAGTAGGGTCAAGAATGAAATTATTATCATCACCAAGCTGAAAGTTGTGAGTTGTATGTCGTCAGTAGTTAGTGACTCGGTGTGTGCAGTTGCTTGTTTCGAGTCGAGAGTCGCTGTGAGAGATGCGATGATATGGTGTATCCTGTGGATTTGGTGATGAATTGCGGGGTCGTGTGGGAGCTTGAAAAGTAACAATTCCATTTTCCTTAAACACTTTACAACAAGCAAGGATCGTCCATGCCCAGTGCTAACCACAGTTAAATTGGTGCTGTAATGATTGTAATGACGAACAGCGTCCTTTAAGATTATGATTTACAATTTTAATCCCTTGTTTAAACCACAATGCATCATTTTCTTGTCCGCTCCACTTGTTGCGACTCTTGCGACTCTCGGCTTTTACCAATTTGAGCACTGCCTTCTGTAGTGTCATCAAATGTGAACGATACAAAGTAGCTGCATGTAAAAAAATTCGTGATCATTCAACTTTTTTTATTATTCTGTTTCATTTGCACACACCTACATACAAGGCGCAAGTACATTTACGGGGTAACATAAGTCGGACATCATTTACTTCGGTCGGACTGCAATAGAATCCTCCGTCAGAAGACTTGCTGAATACCAGTGAATGGGCTGCGCATACTCATTGGAATACAATTCTTGTCACTGGTGAAAGATGTAGACCGTTCTTTCCTCTTGTGTTTCAAGAGCAAAATGAAATATGGAGGGTTACCTTACACCGGCAGAAGAGCCCGTGTAATCCTTATTTGCATGAAAAATGAATCCTATTATGACCACCGCGATAAGCCATTTTAAGCTCTCTGAGTTTAATCAAAAGGAATCAGCTAACGAGAGCAACTCCGCGAGTATTTATGTCTACACAAGGTATATTTTATGTGTGTACCTATAAGTCTCTGCTTTAGGCAGTCATTTCCAAATCCGAAAGTTCGACCACGGTAAACTGGGACGGTTGCATTATTGCTGTTCACGGCTCCGTTAACGATTTGCACAATTCAATTCAATGTGATGAATCACACCTCTAATTCGCAAGTCCGTCTTCAATTTGAATCGCATTCAGAAGAAAATAAAATAAAATTCTTCACATCGTAAAAGTAAGGCTAATAACGTGAGCTTTCGATTTTGAAAATTACCAATCTTTCTGTGTGCCCTTACTTTTACCGATAAACATTATGGGTGTGGGTCGAGCATTCTACGTTATATCCTTTATAGGCATTCCCCTAGCCAAATGGAAGAAATGCTGGGTGCTAACTTTTTTCACGTTGCTGATATGCCATGCCAGAGGAGTTTGTTGTGTGGTGGTGAGGTCGTGGTCACCTGTTGGCTCTTCACTTGTTTGACTAGTGATAAGTGTGACTCTCCTCATCCCATATTTACAACGAGAATATCCCAAATTAACTATAGTAATTCAGAACACATGTCTAAACAAAGGAGACAGGCGGCAGCATAGTGAACACATTAACATAACTTATGGTGAAAACGCAGCGTGCAAACTGTGTAGTTTGGGCCACATCCTTCCTGTGCCATATACTGTAGCCAGCATCGTATTCGTATTCAGAATTGTGGTGGTAAATAACTATAGCCATCACGGAACAACTCCATAATCTATGTCTGACATACCACCTACTGCAAAAGTCGCAATTATTGCAGCCATTTAGTTCGTCTAGTGCAATTAGCTGTCGAGCTTTTACTATATATATTTAGTATATTACTTGAAATTATGACTCAGTCCCGTCCCCTCTTCGTAGCATTGTCAAATTTATATATTCCCTTTTTGCTGCTGGCTGAGACGAACCAGCATTTTCATCTGTAATCTAAGTTGCTAAATGATAAATCCATGCACACCAAAACACCTCAAGGAAGATGCTGGCAAAGATCATCATAAATTCGATCGAAACACTTCTGACTGTCCTGGCAAAAGTTGATTTTCTATTGAATTGCTCAACTACTGCTAACGTTTATGGAGCATGGAAAAAAATCAGGATCATTCGATCATACCAACACACAATGCAAAGCGTGCTTCACTCCAACATTTCGAATGAAAAAAATATATTTAACGCTATAGTTCAGACTCAATCCAAAAACATTTGGATATTTACGTAAGTTGTAAACTTGTAAGCAAGAATACAAGTTCCAAAGTCATTTCAGTAGAGGCTTCCTCCCTTCCTTCAACAAAGCCTATCAAAGATATATTTTATGCAAATAGCGTGATTTTCAACCTGTAAAGGATCATCCCTCTCTCGTTGGCGTTATTTGAGACTGAACAACAGAAGAAATCTTAAATTGTATCTGTTGGCTTAACTGTGCACTGCACAGGTACACAATAATGTGAAGTGAAGAAGAAGAAAATATTTTTTTAACGTAAGCATCTCTCTGATATGCAAAGCACAAACTTTTTGAGATGAACGCGTCCACCAGAAAAAAGTGTGTGGGCTGTCACACTCATCGTCTACGGAAGATTTTGGGGTTTTCATTTACATGAGAGATAAATTGCAATTGACCAAAATGGAATTGACTCGAAATAGTGTGCATACATGAAGAGCACAGAAGAGACAAAAACTGTTATATCTTTTTCCGTCACTCATTTCCCATTGTAAAATAGCTAAAACACATTAGAAGTGTCTTGCCAAAAGTTGTTCTCAGAGCGTTTATTATATCTCTACGATGACATTTAAATGCACAAGGCTGTGCTAATTACATTTTTTATCGTCAGTATTTTAGCAACGATTTACCAAAGAGGATATATATCAATCGAATCATCTAACAAATTATTAGGATCTCATCGTTGCAGCTTACACCTTCAAATTCTGGTATGAAATGAAAAATGAACCCACGTAAAATTTCGTTAACAAAAAGTACAGATCGGCAATATGGATCTCAGGAGGATCTTTTACTTGATAAGTAAAACCTCGGATGGATTTGAAGTTTTGAAGCCTGAATTTCATGATGTGAGGATTGTGGATCTAAAACCACTTCGAGTTTGATTGCAATTGCAGACTACCTTCAGGTGCCAGAAACTGACATCATCACTGTATTCCTTTGCATTCCAGTGTTTCTTTCTCAGAAATCGATATTATTACATTGGGTTATTAATGACTTTTCAAAATACAATGGTGATTATTGATACTGGATAACATGTAGTACATGTTTGGCTAACTAATGAGCTCCGCGGCTGATGGATGATTAGCGATAACACGAAGAACCAGCAAGAGAAGAGCAACTCTTTTGTTACAAATGCTATACAAAATGACATGTCTTATGAATTACAATTGTGCTCATGCAATAGGTTTCTTGCAGGTATGCGCTCAATTGAATAGATATTAATTAATTAAAAGACAAGTCTTTCTTAATGACATGAGACTGGGAGGAATTTTCACCAAATTGGGAGAGCTTAATTGTACACGGAAATGTAGACAGAGATAGAGGTTCCGCTATCGTTTTCATGTATTCCTTTTGGATATGGATGTACAGAGGAAAGAAACTGATAAAGGATATACGTGGAAAAAAGATTCGACGTGATCAATGAGTTGTTCCGCTGCTGCCGTAGCTTGTCACGTAAAGGTTTCATTTCATAAGTCGACGCACTAAAGATGAGTATTGATAAAAAACTCTTCTCAGGAACAGGACAGGAGTCCATTGGAGAAGGTAAAAGGTACCTGCACGCACATTAGAGATTTCTATGCCCAAAATTCCTGTAGTATGAAACCAATAAAGTGTGTGAGCAGACATGCATGAATGAAAATATGAAAAGGACATTTTTATCAGGCTTAAAAGGAAATTTTACCTCTAACTAGTATTGTAACCTGCGAATAACTTAATATTTGCAAGTATACAAGGTGCAAACACGTCCGCTTGTAAAATATACTACAAGTGCGTATTTAACACATTATTTCTTAACCTGTTCTCAACTACTTGAGTATATTACGTGCAACATCTCGCTGTCAACTGCACGAAAGATGAACATGTCGATCGCCTAATCACATATACTCCAATTTTTTGATGAGCAAATCGTTAATATAAAAGTGACAAAAAATTGCATTTTTTTGCGTATTGGGTTCCTTTTACTGCTTCATTAGGAGACAAGGAAATGTCCTTCCCTGTACCAAGTGGCAAATGTGTGAAGACGTGTCCTTCACATTGAAATAAATTGATCTATATGTGAAGTGACATAATGGTAGCGTTTATGTTCACAAGATCCACATTACTATATACTTTAATGCATTTTGCCCAAGAATCGATCCTATAATTCCATGATGGTGTAGTATATGTCTTACAGTCTTCTCATCTGGTATTTTTCCAAGTCACGGAAAGCAAAAAAAAACAAGTCAACTGGTTTGTAGTTTGTACACACCAAAAACGGAAGCTGGAAGTGGAATTTTTTCGAGTGTCCGCTGTTCTGATTCCAAGATTAAGAATTGTCGAGGAATGTATGTATGTTTCTAGTCCTTGGCAGAATAATGCTGTATCTGATATTTATGATAAGGAGTCTGAGATATTTTATACGCAGCAAAAGGTATTTTTACTGCGTGTGAAAGGAATAGATACATATACGTCATCCACATTAACTGAAGTAACTCGTCTCTTTGTTTAATGACAAGACTCAATTTAAAATCATAGCACAAAGACGCGATGTGTACTGTAGGGGAGCCGCACGCTGCACATATGAAATGAACATAATAAAAAATGACTCCGGACAATTGAAGTAGGAAGAAACCTCTCCGGACGGGAGTCACGTTTGTAAGCCTTTCGGGGGGTCAGCTTGAATCCAATACATATAAAAACTGTAGTTTTTAACAAAAATGGTGCTGTTAATGTTAATAATTATTAGGCATGTGTGCATCTCTGGACATTTCTGTCCGGTTTTATTTATTTAGAAATGCTTTCACGACAAGTACATTTACTGGTAAATGCATCGTACGACAAGATCAATATGCCACTTGTAAATGAAAATACTATAAAGTATATCCGTATATCGCTACCCAATAAGTGCTCAACTTTATATATGTATACTTTTTATAGTACCGGGATTTATAATGAAGTCATTAATATCAGCCGATAAGTAGTTAAAATAATACAAAAATGTTTGTCAATTTTTAAACAGTTTTCCGTGGAACTTATCATTAATCATCGATCAGTCTCCAAGTTCCACCGTACTTCAAATACGATGTCTATCTCGTAGCAATGTACATGATACAAATATTATACTATTAAACTTTGTATAAAAACTGACAACGAATCCAAAATCCTTCGTCTTCCATACTAGTTATTAGTAATACGTCTTTGCTTTCTCGCAAATATTTAGGAGCCTGAAAAATTCAGCCAGATATTTTTCAACGTGTCTCGGATCTGTTGAAACCACGATATTTTCCTTATTATTCAGGATACCCTAAATAAAAAAGAAATACGCCAAGACGTAAAGGATTAAACTTTTTTTCAACCTCAAAGAAAGTATTTATATTCTTTAATACTCATTACAAAATACAATTTACTCACCTCCGTTGTCCAGTTCATGGAACCTACTACGACAGCTTCGTCGTCGATAATTGCGAATTTATGATGCATTAGCTGATCCGTTGCAGGCATATCCGGTGTTCTCGGAAGTAAACCGCATGGTACTGTAAAAATAATGTGTGAGCAAAATTACTAAAATCATATCATAATTTGTGCTGTTTAAATTCCTGCAACCAGCAGAGGATTTTAAGTTAAATAAACACCCCCTTACTTGAATGCAGTCGTAACCGTTGCGCTGTCGTTTCATGTCCCACGACAAATTGCACGATTGATCCTCTATCATTAGATTGCTGAACAATCACAGATTCCAGTTCCGGAAGTTTGAAATTGTAAATACACACCCGAATGCTGGTTCTCGCCTGAGCAAAGTACCACATAAATTGTTGTGCCACTGAATCCCGTTGGCCAGCATTGTAATCGGGAAAAAATAACGCCGTGTTCCAAAGATTGGAAGGCTTTCTTTCTTCCAAAGAAGTTGGGGGACCGGTATTCGTCTCGGAAGGATTCTTTGAAATATTATTTGCCAGTTTTTTAATTCCATAAACAAGTACAATCGTCGCTACAGAGCACAAAATGTAGCGACTTTGAATCACAAATCCTTCTACTAGCTCATCCATGTTTCTTGTCAAATGCCAAAAAGTCCTTGTGAGAATAAGCTTCACGTTTAATTTCAATGATCAAAGTTGGAATGGCAAATTGTGAAATGTGAAACACAAGAGTCCATGCTTAATAATGTGATATGGATGATTAATTATGTATAGTAAAATATTGTGAAGCTCGGAAAATTAGGCAGGTGTCGCAAGTGCACACTGCAAACTCGGGTGTAAGCACAATTTCACATTTTCTGAGAAACACAAAAATGTGATGATTGTTTGTGTTGTGATTGTGAATTGGAGACCTGTCGCATATGGGGGATCTGGAATGCCTTTACTCTTTGTGCAATAGAATGTGGAGAACACATTCGGATGGAAAATTCACAATAGATAAAAGAACGCAGTCTCTGTTCCTCTCTATATATATATGTATCATGCATACCTAGTATGCATATGGCTATTACGTATGCTTCTCTCTTGCCTTCTAAACGTAAACAAAACACACCTTGTCTCAACTCTAACACTGCATTGTTTGTTGTCATTATCGCTTAATTTTTATTTTAAAATAGAAGGCCCTTAATTACTTTAATTCACAATATGAGTAAAAACGGATGTTGTGGTAGCTTGACGCATCTTTGTCGAGATTGTCCTCGTAAGGATATATCCGTGGGCAGCGCTACCCAAGTAAAGAAGGAAGAAATGAAGGATCATCGGCGAGATCAAGGGTCAAACGGAATGAAGCTGGAGAAAAGGGAACAGAAAAGGAATAGAACTCCGCAGTAATCATTGAGGTAATTGATTAGTAGTATTTACCGAAGTTTTACCGTATTTATCATAGAATATAAACATCAAAACGTGCTGAAATATATTCCCTTATTTGTAATTTCGAAATTTTATTATTTGCAGAAACAATTGTTGGATAGGTTTGTGAGGACGAATCTCGAGACGCTGTTAGGCATGAAATATCCTTTAGGATTGGATAATAATTTTGTGCGCACAAAATCTAGGTCAAGTGGATGCCAAGCCATTTCTTAGGGTCAGCAGTGGATCGCCAGCAATGGAAAGGTCAGCAAGATTCCAGGAGCCTGAGGCGCAAGATAGTAAGCAGCAATATTTGAACGAGGCACTGCATTTGGAGATAAATGCTATTATTTGAATTGGATAATAGTTTTGTGCGCACAAAATCTAGGTCAAGTGGATAAGTAAAAACGAAGAATTCCGTTGTGGTAGCTTGACGCATCATCGTGGAGATTGTCCTCGGGAGGATATATCCGTGGGCAGCGCTACCCAAGTAAAGAAGGAAGCGATGAAGGACCGTCGGCGAGATCAAGGGTCAAACGGAATGAAGCTGGAGAAAATGCAACAGAAAAGGAATAGAACTCCGCAGTAATCATTGAGGCAATTGATTAGAAGTATTTACCGAAGTTTTGCCGTCTTTATCGTTATATATAAACATGCGTTGAAAGATATTTCCTTATTGATAATTTTGAAATTTTATTATTTGCAGAAACAATTGGATAGATTTGTGAGGACGAATCTCGAGACGCTGTTGGGCATGGAATATCGCTGAGAGAGCCCAGGTATTCAAATCGCGGATTGCGAAGAATTCCTCGGAGAGCGTTCTCCAAGACCCACTGCATTTGGAGATAAATGCTATTATTTGGATTGGATAATAAATTTCTTCGCACAAAATCTATTTCAAGTCGATGCCAGGCCGTTTCTTGGGGTCAGCAGTGGATCTCCAGCAATGGCAAGGTCAA
>JAQFZW010000716.1:0-44982 GCA_034687055.1 Heteromurus nitidus | reverse complement strand
GCGTCGGATCGCTAGCGATCCAGAAGGTTTGTTGGATCGGATCGGATCTGATCGCTAACCGAGATGAACAAGTGTGCGTCCGAGTTGCTTTATATTCCGAAAAACCATTTAAACGTGCACAATATAAACATTCTTGAATTTGTAAGAATGTTTGCAAGGGAGAAGCTTTTAGCTGACGTCAACTATGTCCCAAATTTAAGGAGCATTTTGGCAAAGGATTTATATTCCTTTGATAAGACCATTTTGTGTACAGTTTTGGATACAAATGTTTTGCTAGAATATGCGTTAACGTATCAAATCCGCGTCTGGGGCTTCTTGTCGGGAAGGTATGAGACTTTAGTGAGAAAGTGGT
Source organism: Heteromurus nitidus (assembly GCA_034687055.1). Taxonomy (NCBI): domain Eukaryota; kingdom Metazoa; phylum Arthropoda; class Collembola; order Entomobryomorpha; family Entomobryidae; genus Heteromurus; species Heteromurus nitidus. The sequence continues at coordinate 44,630 of JAQFZW010000716.1, read as the reverse complement.
TGGAAACTGGAATCACTCTAAGAACGGATAGATTGATAAAGTCCATGACGAATCTAAGTAATATCCAAGACCTGCGTCTGGAGCGGGTAGATAGTTTCTTGAAACCTGTCCCAATTAATATTGACACGATGCTGCTGGGAATATGTACCATTTCATACAATGCCTTTATTGGTGCGGTGTTCCTCATCTCTTACGCAATTTACATTATTTGCCACACTTCAATCAAAATCAAAGAAATCATTTGTAGAGTCTCAATCACAATTCCCATCAGGCCAATACCAATATATAGCTTATTTCCACAAAAACGTCATTTCCTCCGTAAGGTTCTCTTTTGGTGTGGACACGACTGAGACGAGATGAATTGCAATGGGAAATAGTGGAAAACTCTGTCAAAAGCCAGAGAAGTTAGTGTGAATATAAATCTCACACAAAAACTGGACCAAAATAGAAAAATAACCATTCATTTCAAAATTATTTCACATATATTCTCCATCAAAAATGTACTTTGTTTATTTAGACACAACCCATGTCTTTCCTGTACCTCCATTGGAATACCATTTATGCATTATTATGCGCAACGAAAGATTTTTCCATGTTGTTGCGAAGGTTGGAGAGAAATGCATGGAAACATGAAGGGTGGGAAGGTGATTTAAAAAAATTTATTGTGTGGTTTGTCTTCAATTCTTAATATTGCACCAGTACAAAATTTATCGTGAATCTGAAACTTACATAAATTCATAAAACATTATTTGCCATTTTTTATTACAATTTTATCTTAATTTGATTTATTCGACATAACAATCGTACACCATGTCTGGGTGGTAGCGCTTTGAATAACTACACATCATCACTGTTCCCAGGGCCAGGTTGATAACGGTGTTGACATTGACACCCGCTTCGAGATTTTCGTTTTCTGGATGCAACTGGAGGAGCAATTCCCGAGTTTCCAACATCATGTCAACTCATTCATCTCGTTGACAACTTTCTGCAGAGCATCATTGAGCGGAAGTTGATGGACGAAATGCATGTAGCTCACCTCATTGTGCTGACTTCCACCTTCCAAAGTAACCTCCTTCTGGTAAGACATCAAGTGATTCACTTTGGAACCGAAGAGTTGAAACCAATGGGAGAGCGCTTTGAAGAGAATGGAGTTGCGGATGGTGTCCTCAATTATAACTCCGTTTTCAACGAGAACGATTTCCCACATCATCTCGAATCCTGACGTTGCTTCTCCCAGTTCCATCTTTGCAGCAAGACAAAGATCCCGATCTTCGCTGGTCTCTCTGGACTCCACACACTCTTTTGTTTTCTCCAAGAAATCTGCCTCCAAATCTCGTAAAACACTCTCCAGCACCACTTTCGCCTGTTGGTCCGTGCCGAGGTTAATTGTGTCTTTGCCACAGGAATATAAAAGGGCAAGAGCGCCTCTCATCACTCTCGACTGCTCAAAACGAGACGCACCACTTGACTCAGAAAATAATGGGGAGAGTACAGACCAATCAGAAGGGGAGAGGTTCATGGACTTTCCTCCTAAAGTCTGGCCAATAATTTCCAGTTGTCTGGGTACAAAACTGTAGGAACTTGCCACGGATGAAGAAGATGTGCATATGTGCCCATAGAATCCACAATGTCGTCCATCAACGAGAGAACCCCGAGGTAATGGACAAGTTTGTGTTTGGACAGAGATCGGCCAGGGTTGGAGAACACGAACAGAGCTCCGACTTGAGTTTTTTCAACTAGTTTAACCAATGAATCCTCATCGCCAGATGATGGAATTATGCTGAATCTCTGTGCCCAGTCCACGTCCAGTTCAAATGCCGCTTCCAACTTGTCCACCTCCGCCCGGCGCACGCTCATTCTCCCAGAGGTTCAGTGGGGAAACAAGTTTCCCCTCGAAAGCTTCCACTTCCCCATTTCGGTTATTGTTGTCAATCTTGAAGCCAAATGAGAACTTGTTTCCAGTGAACTTCTCAAAGTCAGGGTGAATTTCATTTTTGTCGTTGTACTGCCGTAAGTCAATGTTGGAAAAACTGGCAGACTCGAGCAGAGCCCACTCTGAGCTTCCTCCCTCTTTTGGAACGTAGACACGACAAACTTCCCGAATCTCTTGCCTGATTTATCCATTTTTTCGTCCAGAACACAAGTGTGCTTTCAGAGTGGAGATTGGCAACTGTTCATAAAGAACTTTAATATTTCTTCGTCCGAGTCAAACTTGCTAAACATGTGTGTCGTAGGTCGTAGTAGTAGTCGTAACCTATTTTTCTCCGGAAAAACTCACTTGATAACTTGACTCCACGTCTACTAAATCTAGGTGAACAATGTTTCCCATAATGTCAGTAGAATCGAGTTACGAAGGTAAGGTATATTACATCAGCGTAAGCTTACTCATGTTTTTTTTTGTATATTTTCGTGTGAACTGAATTTTTTGTCGTCACAATGGAAACCTGATTCTAAATGCCACGTGTGAATCTAGTGACGTGAACATAGTCCAGCGAATGGGATATGTATGAATAATTCAAATCCTATAATATATTACAGAAATAAAGCGTACGAAATTTGCTAACCTACTCATCTCTTTGGCCGTGAAATTTTTCTAGGTTTTGCTTATTGCTGTGCTAAAATTAGGGGCTGCTTTTTGTAACGTGTTAGAGTAGTTTGAGCACAAATAAACATATAAGTTTGTAGAGCATGATTGTAGAGATAAGATAGGAAAATCGTCAACAAGTAAACGAATTATATTACGTTTGCACGGTTGCTAATCTTCTGTGTAGTAATGTTTTGCGGAAAACTTTTTTGTATGAATATTAAACGCTTAAATTTTAATTGTTATATTACCTCTACGTGATTTCCCCCTTTGGACTTTGACGTTGATTGGAATTTTCACGAGAAAAAATTCAGACGCAATTGAAATGAAATCTTTGACATTAGTTAGTTGCTTGGATCTTGCTTGACTAATACACACAAGTACGTCACTGCTACTCAAAGCAATTAATTAGGTTGAACTTGTTGCAGTAAAGATATTCTGGCATCGAGAGCACGCGATAATGACCATAATTAGGACCGTCCTCCCACAACGATTACGAATACATCAGCTAGCAGATTATGCGTGGGAACAAAACTACGGATTGTCAGAACTTTTCAAAAGTTCAAATTACTTATGACTCATGAAAATTTGGACTTTCCTCTCATCGTACGAAACAAAACACGAATTTTTCTTTAAAAGGTCTCAAGAATTTGCGAATTGCAGCTTCCATTAAATTCCAGTAGACAATTTAATCTGAGTTGAAGTAAATTAATGGAGTGGTCGTTGTTCGTGTTCAATCTGTGTTCAGACTCAAGTTTATTTTCGTCTTACGGATACTAAAGGTCAGCCGATGATTATGAATAAGTACAAAATTGTACTTTTCGTCGAATTCAAAATAAATAATTTTTGTAAATATTTCAGAGTGAAAGCTTTTTTTTATTGGCATTTCACACGAACAATTAACAATTTTCAAGCGTGAATTTCAAAAATCCTCATAAATTTCTAGTACATTTACCTTTGGTCACAACATAAACTAAAAAAATTAATATTCAACAGAGCGGGCAAAGCAAAGCGGTCTACGAGTATCTTGAATATTTTTTTAAACCAAAAACAATTTCGAATTAAATAATTACTAACACAACAAGCTTCCTGAATTATACACCTTTTAGCCTTGCCACATAATCAACTGGATAATGTAGTTCATCGCCTGATCGAGGAACTGGAGGAACGTATTCTTGTCAATTGTGTAGAATGGATACGTGAGCAATAAATAGAAGGGCTGGCAACTCCTCGCAAACTTATGGAACATCATTCTCCCCGGAAGGAGGACCATCGACGTTTCCTTGAATTGTTCCGAAGTGTTCAACAAATCGTCACAGAAGGATGTCTGGTAAAACATCACCAAAATGGGTGCGACAACACATCCTCCCAACACCAAGCAAGCAATCAGCCCATCCTCCCAGATTTCCTCATAAAACTTGAGCGCCACGAAGCTCATGCTGACCAGAACCATTATCATGATGACGTGTTGAATGGACAGAAAGACAGCCTTGAAAAAGTTGTTGAGGATTTGGTTGAAAAGTTGCTGAATTCTGTAGAGGACAATGACCTCATTGTCGTCCAAAAGTTGGTAAGATGTCGTTTCCAGAGTTGCCCTGCCACCCTGTATTGCAGCCACGGATTGTGGAGTGAGCCCTTCCAAACACGTCTTCGCAATGGTTTGGTAGACGATGGTCAATCCGATCAAAATCACGACAGTGTTCCCAACGCAGTAGCAACCATTCGCGAGAATTATGAAAACTGGAATGATGCTCGGTGTCAACGTCATCTTCACCTCCAGCCAGTTTTCGATAATTGCATGGGTCGGCTCCATGTGATGGAAGAGGGAAAATGCGACTCCAAGAGGGAGGCAGAGAGAGACTGAAATCACCATGGAAATTAACCCTTCTGCCAAGCGCATAGCTTTCTTTTGAGATCCCGTCGGAGGAATTTCTCTGGAGGAGCTCATCTCTCTAATCGCTTTGTTGTAGAGAATCAACTGGTTGAAGACGAAAATGAGCTCTTCCGCTTTGAAGCCGACGGTGATGTTGATGAATGTCAGGCCTAGGATAAAAATTACTTCGCACCAGCCAAGAACCAAGCTAGCGAAAGCGAACCAGTTAAAATCAGGTTGCTCCGTGACGTCAAGTATGTCCTCTAAATAGAGGAGATACAGTTGGATGAAGTGAATGGAAACAAAGAAAACTCCTGAGGAGATTCCAACGTAAGTCCTGAAAGGGAAAAAGCATTGTTTCAATTAAATGCCATATTTTTGAGTGTGTTTTTTCGTACTTACGAATTCATTTGGAATATTGGATGAGCGAGTTCAAACTGGCTCGTGGTCGAGTTCCACTTCAGGTGAGAGGCAAGGTTGAACTTCATCAAGTTGACACGAAGACCAAGAATTTTGATGGTTCGGTCAGAAATCATTTTGGATGAATTCTGTTAAATTGCTTTCTGTTTGAAAGTGTCCCAATTCCCAAGGAAAACTGATGGTAGTAATGCAACCACAGGGAACTTAATATGTTTGATAAATCCAGGCGAAGGAGTTACATGCCACGAATTTGCAAGCCATGAAGGTATATAAACTATTTTTGGTTTTAGTTCTGCCCATCTTGTGTTTTTTTTGGAGCCAGAGGGTACTGTTGTTGGACGCGAAAGAACGACACGAGAAGACCACTAAAAGCAGTATAGAGTTCGTTGGAAGAATATAAACACACTAGCTGCTCGAACGAAAATTTAAAACTTTTCCAATGGCCATGAAAATCAATACATGTAGGATATTTTATGCATGGAATTCTATTCCAACGTCGAAAAATTAAAAACTTATGAATTGCACTATGAAGCACAAAATTGATGGCAAATTAAAAACGATCCCAAGACCAATAAAAATCAATACATGTAGAATAGGGATTCCATTCCAGCGAGGAAAATATTAAAAATTGATGAATTACACTGCATAACACAAAATTGATGGCAAATTAAGAACTATTCCTAAACCAATAAAAATCAATACATGTTACATGGTCCATGTAGCATATTTTACGCAAGGAATTCGATTCCAGCGACAAAAATATCAAAGAATTTGTTGTCTTGTTATTATTATTAAATAATATTTCATATTTCGGACAGTGCTCCAATGAATAAATATGCAGCTCTTTGTCATCTTGAATATTAATGATGTTACATGTTTTTCTCATAAATGAAGTGCGAAATTAGTCATTCTTAATTTTTTCGTGATGATATTTGGGATTACAAATTTACGTATTGTACGCTATTTAAACGCATTCACCTGTTGGAGAAGAGCAATCAGAAGTTTCGTTAAATGTTTCGTTTCCCATGCTTTAAATCCTGCTGGTTTGAATAAATGACATTGTAGTTAAACAACATAGCTCATTACATAACTTTGATGTTATAAATCATATTAAATGTGAACCATATCAGAGGGCGTGTTGAAATAATTTGCGATGAACACACTTATTGCAATAACAATTAAAGTGATTCATGAACTTTATAATGGATTAGTTTTACATTAGCCGTCAATTTTGTGCTATGTGGTGCAATTCATCATTTAAAAAATGTTTTCGACGTTGGAATCGATTTCCTTGTATAAAATATGATACATCTATTCATTTTCATGGTCGTTGGAGAAGTTTTAAATTTTCGTTCGAACAGCTGGAGGTTGTGTTTATATTTGTTTAACGGACTCTATGCTGGTTTTAGGTCTTCTAGTTTACGTTTTTCGCGTCCTACAACAGCATGTCGTAAAATATTATTGCGAGAAGGAAGTTCTGTTTAAATTTTTTACAGGGTGTGCATAGCAAAAGGGTCACAATCAAGACATTTCACATTTTTGGTACTCCACAGATATTCACAACGTGGGTTTAGATAACTTATATTCCATAACTTATGGATAACATTGTCAACTTCGTGCCGAATTTTATTTGCAGCAGTTCTTATGCATTGTAATATATATTTTGATTAAGACTTTGTTCGGTTGAATAATTTTATTATTCGTGTGGGATGTACCTGTATTTTAGTACCAGCTTCATGCTTAATCGTATAAAAATTCTTACCAGCATTTTCATACGATCTGGATGAAAGCGACTTTAGGTGTGCATAACAAATATCTAATCTTTTCGTGAAAAGAACTTCAAGCTTTCAACGCCTGCTGAATTTATAAGTATTTGGTTAAGTCCTTACAAGTCTCGTACAATGTTATATCGCAACTGCATTTTCAATGGCAGCATATGGCATATATGTATATGTATTCCATCCAAGCGGAAACTATGTAACCGACAAGGTTCCTGGACATAACAAAACTAGCCCTGCCACATAACCAACTGAATAATGTAGTTCATTGCGGTATTGGAATTGGAGAAAAGCTTTTGCCAATTGTGTAGAAAGGATACGTTAACAGAAAATAGAATGGCCCGCCCCTCCTCGCAAACTTTTGAACATCATTTTCCTCGAAAGAAGGACCCTCGAAGTTTCCTTGAATTCTTCCGAAGTATTCACCAACTCGCTACAAAAGGATGACTGATAAAACATGATCAATTTTATCGAACTTCAATTTAAATGCAGGCAAATTTCCAAATTTTCGGAGGATTGCGTTTCTAAAAGTTATGCCAACACTGGCAACCTAGACTTATGAAGAAATTGTGAATGCTTTGCACATTGTACTCGTATATTTTTTTGTTTTTTGGCTTGTGAACATGTTATCAAGTATTTTATTATTCACGTCAAATGTACCGCTACTTTACAATATAAAATTATATTCACTTTAACATGACATGACCCCTTCACCCTTAACCCTGCCACATTATTAACTGAAAAATGTAGTTCATGGCTTGGATCAGAAACTGGAGGAAGGTATTCTTATCAATTGTGTAGAATGGGTATGCGAACAATAGGTAGAAGGGCTGGCAACTCCTCGCAAACTTTTGAAACATCATTTTCCTCGCAACAAGTCTCACAGACTTTTCCTTGAATTGTTCCGAACTAGTCAATACATCGCCACAGAAAGATGTCTCGTAAAACATGAGTAAAACAGGGGTAACAATACACCCTCCCAAAACCAAACAAGGAATCAACCCATCCTTCCAAATTTCCTGATGAAACTTGAGCGCAACGAATCCCATGCTGACAAGGACCATGGTCTCTGCGACATGATGAAATGAGACGAGTACGGACTTGAACAAGTTGTTGAAAAGCTGGTTGAAAAGTTGCTGAATCCGATAGAGGACAATGATCTCGTTATCATCCAATCGTCCATACGACCCCGTTTCCAGAGTGACCCCTCCACCCCGAACCAAAGCCCCATGGCTTTGAGGAGTGATCCCTTCCAAACAAGTCTTCGTAATGGTTTGGTAGAAGATACAAACCGCAGCCAAAATCACGACTGTGTTCGCGACGCAGTAGCATGAATTTGACAAAATTATGAGTACAGGGATGATTCTCGGTGTCAAGGTCATCTTCACTTCCAGCCAGTTTTCGATAATTGTGTGGGTCGGCTCCATGTGATGGAAGAGGGAAAATGCGACTCCATGAGGGAGACAGGATGAGAAAAATATTAGGAGTAGAATTAGTTTTTCTGCGAGGCGCATCGCATTGATTTGGTTATTCGTCGGAGGAATTCCTTTGGCTGAGCTCATCTCCAGAATGTGTTTGTTGTAGAGAATGAGTTGGTTCAGCAGAAACATAAAATCGTTGGCTTTCAGGCCGAGGGTGAGATTCAAGAATTCCATTCCGAGGATGAAAATTGCTTCGCACCAGCCAAGAACTAGGCCTGCGAAAGCGAACCAGTCAAAATCAGGGTGTTCCACCACATCATGAATCTCGTCGATGGAGAGCAGGTATAGTTGAATAATATGGATGGAGACGAAGGCAGTTCCGGAGGAAATTCCAAGGTAAAGTCTAGCAAAGAAGAGGAAAAGATGACATTTCTTTTTTCAAATGTTTGTTAATTTTGTACCATTTTACAAAACAAAATTACGCGTTTATGCGGAGTATGGGATGAGCGAGTTCAAATTGGTTCGTTGTTGAGTTCCACTTGAAGTGTGCGGCGAAATTTAGCCTCATCAAGTTTACTCGGCGACCTAAAATATTGATGGCGGTGTCGGAAATCATTGTGGACGAAAATCGAAATATGATATTTTACAATTTTTTCTCGAGTTCGTATCAGTAAACTGCATTTGAGTTTAACGAACATGCAACTGGAACTTGAGAAAATCCTGTCCGTGCATTTATTTTTGGACAGTCACTATTTTCATGAGTGCGACAACTTCAGTTTTAAGTTTGGTTCAGCCCATATTGTGTTACTTCACATGACTCTTCTACAATTATTTGAAAGGTGTTGTCAGCGAGCTGTGACACACATCAAAAAGAACTTGAACACAATGAACATGGTCCGAGCATGTATGAACGGGGACCGTACATTTTGAAAAGATGTGTTAACACAGCTTGGCCATGTTATTACTTTTTCCAAGTAAGTACCAATCGAATTCATTTTTCGTTTCAATAATGCTATTCTCGGCTTGACTCTTCGGTTGTAAGATTCTAGAAAAATAAAATCGCATTTTTGAGAAAAATAAAACAAATGTTTTCACAATCGGGGAATTCGTTTTGGTGTCGGCGAATACCCAACTAAATAATGCATCCGATTATTATATATTTACGCATTTACAAATGTTATGTTTTCCCAGAACACAACACGCGTTCGCTAATGCCAATAATGCTACTGCATTTAAATCCCATTTACGTCATCCACAGTACAAAATCCAAGCTCTTTCCTGACAGCACGTATGACTAATTAAACGAAATACGAAATATAATACGCGATACATGCGTACATCTACGTAATAATTATATAAAACTCGTACAAACACAACCGTCATAATATATTTCCCGTGATTCACACCAGACATCATGACGAATTTGTTCGATTCTTAACAAGAAAATCATAACAAGAATACAAATGATTACGTCTTGCTGTAAATCATGATGTGCGTAACAACTTCTCGCTGTTTGTACACTCACTCTTCCCATCGTTCATTTTCCAAGGCAAACATTTTAAGAATATTGTTAACAATGTGGCTTGAATGATTCATAACCTTCTGTGTAGTAAAATGTTGTAAATGTTTTGTTGGAACTTCTGCAATATTAAATGCAAATTTTAATTGTTATTACGTCCACGTGGTTACAACGCTCTTTGACTTTGGTTAGAATTTTCCCAGTTTATCGCGAGGAAGTTGATTTAAAAAAGTCTCCAACATTCGTTTTGCTTGGATCTTCAATAATACACATTAACAAATAAGTCTAACTAAACTGCTCAAAGTAAAGTAAAGTTGAACTTGCTGCAGTAAGCTTGGCTGACATCAAGCGAACACAATAATTACCAAACACGTCTTCGGATGACGATTACGAATAAATCAGGTAACACAGATCATGTGTGGGAACAAAACTGCTTATATGGTCATATCATAATTGATTTGGACTTTTCCCTTCGTCCAAAACAAAATGTTCATTTCCGTAAGAAGTTGTGGGAATTCCAGCTTATAGCGTAATACCGAATAAATAATTTAATCTTCGCTGGAGTGAAGTTATGGGGTGCTTAATATGTGCTCAATCCATGTTCTCAGAATCATACTCTGTCATTGTCACTTTTTCCTCGCCAAAACAAGGAAAATTGCTTGCAGCTAATAGTAAAGTCGAGGTAGAACTTATCCGGTCAAAATTTATGTTGAATTTGCATGGTCTTAAGGTTAAGGTTATCCCCGTTGAAACAACTACAACATTTTATTTGTAATGAAATAATAATCGAAACTTTTTATGTTCTTGCTTGTGGCAAACTTGTTCCCATGCATTTCCATCAGGTTCACAATTTTTTGCGAGAGATTTTGTTTGAATGCAAAATGGCATATTAATTGTGAGAACTGGACATCACCAGAGACTATATAGAGACTCACTCACAAACAACAGATATAATCCGCATCAAATAATTAGTTTTCTCCACGTAATGATCTGTCAGACTATTTAAATCATAAATGACTGGTGATAATATCGATACTGAATACTCGTGTATGAATTTAACAACAACATCATCACGTCACATCATGTTTTTGCGAAAGTCACGCCATTTTCCTCATCACCGAACAATACAAAATCGCAGCCCGGAAAAAGTATTTCGTCCCTTTTCAGCGAAATACAGGGCTCAACTTTATCCAGTGTCGGAGGGTATAGGCATATATTTGAGTGTACCCACAACACAAATTAATGATTGCAAAGTTTTTCATGTGCGGAAGTGCGTATGACTCTTCCTTAATAATCAAAAATAAAATTCACAAATTTACTCATCAAGTACGAATCCGAATATATGTAATCCTACTTTTATTTCTCACAGTCCTACACAATATAAGCATTGTACATGTACGTTCCGAATTCTCACCACAATCATATTTTCCCCCTTTCGATGAGAAAAATATTCTATAAAACAAACATTATACATTATACATACATTATACAAATTATAGGTACCTATGTACAATCGTATACACACACATTCTACATATATTATTTCTTAAAAAGTTTGCTAATGATCAAGTCGAAAATTTCTGGTGGGATCTTATCTTTAATTGAATCCAGTTTTCTCTTAATATTATTCAGAGTATCTTCTTTAAATTGTTCGAATTCCTGGGGAAGACCAAGTTCAAGGTACAAATTCTTGACAATGGCAACTTTCTGGAAGTCATCCTTCCCATAATTCTCCTTCAGTTTAATTAGTTGTTCAGGAGTACACTTCTCCTTCGCCGTGATAAACATCCATGAGCATTTGCAGTTTTGAATATCCGTACCCATTTTCCCCGTCTCACTCTCATCTCCAAAGCAGTCAATGTAGTCATCGTTAATTTGGAAGAAATGTCCAATATCCAGCGAGATGTCTTCCATGTGTTTCATCAGATCGGCCTCATCCTTCTCCAGCATGACAAGAGCGAGAGCAATCGGGAGGAAGATGGTGTAGTAGCTCGTCTTGTATTTCACAATTGCTGTATAAAGCTCCATCGTGTATCTAAAACCACATAAATATTTACTTAAATTTCTATAATTTTTTTTGATTTTTGAAAATTTAGTTAAGAAATTACGTACTCGTCCATGTTCTTCTTCTGCCCAGTTTTGGTGTCCAAGTGTTGACCCAGAATCGTCTTGTGAACGTTGTCCAACCACAAGTGCACTACCTTTGGGTAATACACTTTCCCCCGGAAATACTTTTGAAGGAGATAAAAGGATGCATGTTGCAGAAGTACACCATCGTTGTAGGCAAAGGTTCCTTGGTTGTCGACACGATGCCAGCATTTTCTCCCTCGTCGAGTTTCGCTTTTGTCCATGATGTCATCGATAATCAGACATGCTGCTTGAAGCTTTAAACCATTTTACAGTAAAAGTATACTTGTTTTAATTAATTGTCAACTGATTCGAGCTTGAGCAGATTCATATTGCCCCATAATGAAATTGATTGAACACTTACGATTTCTAAGCACCATCCCATCACATACGCTAGCGAGAGCGCTTCAGGATTGTTTCCTTCCTGGAAGTACTTGCATACCACAGGAACCATCATTCCTCTACAAATATTTTAAACATGTTTAGAAATATCTGGAAAATTATAAAATGATTTTAAAATGGGGACTGAAATTTTAGGACTTTATGATTACCACACCTCAGTTTCTTCCCATGAGGAACAGTATAGCGGCACACTTTCTTCATGAGCATCCGCGTTCTGGAAAGATCCTTGAAGTTTTTCGCTTCAACGATGTCATTTAGGAGCTCCTCAAATGTATTGTCAAATTCGGCTAATTCCAGAGGGTTCAATCCTGCGGCATCTGATGTCTTGGCCATTTTTGAAAGATCTTCGCACTCTGTGTTACTTTAATTATTTGCAATTGATGTCTGAGGTAATGTCTAAGAGCTCTGAACTGCCTCAAGGATGACTTACTTCTGCTGCCACTACTCCACCAGTCATCGGTCTAAATATCTTGTGAATTCGAGTGTGAGAATTTCAACGATGTATTACTCCACCATACAACTGTGTGAGTGTGAGAAATTTCGAAAAAATATTTTCACGCTTATGCTAACGCTATTTACGTAATCTTGAATACTTAATTTCTGTGAACTTGTTTGGCCAGTCGACAATAACTCAAATTACGTCAGTTGTTTTTGCTAAATCTACTTTGCACGCTTCTTTGGAATGATCTTCAACATGTATTGTAAAAATGATAAACAGGATATATACTTAAATGTACCCCTACCACGCACCGGAGAAGTGGATGAGACATTGTAAAAGGCCATGCGCATCATAAAAATTATTGTGAAATCATTTAAAACTTGTTCGTAAGCATAATTCTTAATAATTGGTTGTCCGAGGATTCAGGTTTTGCGTTTCTGATGACGTGAAATTGGCTAGAAAGTTTCTTGTCAGATGGAAGAGATGGAAGCAGACTTTTTTCAGATTACTGACGCGGTTGTGAAATGTTGGCCAGACCTTTGACTTGTAAATGTTCAATTTAATTTTCCCACGAACGTATTTCACTTAACTCAACGACACCACCACGCGGAGTGAGCAGCGTTGTTTTGCTTTATGAACTTTGAATAACACATCAGACTATACTTCCGTTGAATTGAAGGTCGAATTCTCGAAGAGGAGTTGTAAAATCCAGTCAAAGTCGGGTTGCTCTGACTGTGACAGCAAGAATTTCGTCGCTGTGAGGTAGACGTGGAGTTGAAAGACGTAAACGGAGACAAAGAAAACAAGAAGGAGAAGGAGACAAAGACCGAAGGAAAGCCCAAAATAAATATGTAAAGAAAATTGGTTTATAAGCTTATTCAGTTAAAGATCATAATAATTATCTTTATCTATACTTATAAAAAAGAATGTAATGGTGGGCCGAACTTGTCCGGGGATGCATTGGAAGACGTTTGAAGCTATCGACCCGAAACCTTCACTTTCACTGCTGAGGACTGAGGAGGGAATCACCAGAAGAGGACAGTGCCATATGTCTCGACCCCCTTTCCAACTCTAAACGTCACTTTGTAACTGTCACTTGTGATCTCATCGACCACGTATTTTGTGTTACTTACCTTACTTACTTGGTCAACATTTTGAAGCTCATGTGACTGTAGGGAAAAAAGGTTATGCGGAATACAATATTGTTCAGTCTGGCTTTTTGTTATATGTAGCCTCAAATTTCAATTTCAACATGGACTACGGACTTTTAGGATACCTGCATTTTCGATGATTATTTCTAGCCAGCGAATAATTAAATCATAGCAGAAACAGGGTCTTGTATTAAATAATATATTTAATCTCATCTTATCATTTCCCGTCGACAAGGAATGTCAGTATTTTTTGCATATGCGAAAGGGTCACTTTTTAATGCTGATACATACTTCTGAAATACACTCTAAACTCTAACAAGAGATAATACATGGAATAAAATTTTTATATTTAACTCTGTGCATTGTCAACACCCAACTATGTCAATGATATTCAATAACACATTTATAAATAAGCTTGCCAAAAATGTGACTCACATTTCAAACAACTTCATTTGCCAATTCATTTGCATGCATTATGTCATGAATCATGCCAGGATGCATTCAATTCCGATATGTTATCAATGCCATTACGATGTGTAATGTTACATTACATTACTTATGTATATATCAGAATTACACGGATAAATTCTTACAACTTCAACTTTTCGGATGAAATCTGAATCGTTCTCACGGATAGAGATCTGCAGCCACTAAATTTAAGCAAATAAACTGATACGTGATGCAGTGGACTTGGGACATTAGTCATTGAAATTAGTGAATGATTCAGGAGCTCAAATAGTGTCGTCGTTTCTTATCATTACCTAGAAGTAGATGAAGTAATCCATTGGTTCAATTCTATGACGACTGTGATCCTTTTTCGTAATAACAAGTGCACAATTCCAATATATATAAGGCAAAGATTATGTTGCAAACCACAGCTAGTTTCGTCAACACACTTCATTTGCAGAGCTCATGAAATTGTGATCAGTTGCTAATTATATACGTTCGACATAATACTTAATGCACTAACCATAAGATGGCTGGTACAACACAATTCAACGAGGAGACAACGCAAGGGATTCCTGATCCTGTTATCGGTGACCCGGGTACGATATTGTTCAATGATTAACATTGTAAAAGCTGATTATTTTATAATTTACTCCAGGAAAAGTTAAAATGGATCATAATTTCCCAGAGTGCACCTTTAAACAATTCCATGGATTTTTGAAGACAACCAAATCATACGAAGAATTCTTAAAGAAACTCTTAAACGTAGCGAGAGACTTGGGTGTTCCAGTTGGTGATGTTGTAACAATTGAGAGGGGGTTAAAGAATGAGACAAAAAGAAGCGAAGATGCTGTCGATGAAATACTACGAAGTTGGAGATCCAAATTTGGACAAGCAGCAAAACTTAGCGTATTCCTATTCGTGCTGCGTGGGCAAGAACTGCAGGATCTTGCTGGTATGATAGCATTGAACAAATTTATATCACATTCATTCAGTTATTAATTTCGCATAATATTCTTTTTGCAGAAGAGATCTACCTGGCATGGGTCAGCTTTGTGACAAAATCACGCACGCCAATTGTGATCAAGCAAGAGAAGGCGGATTCACAGGGAAAATAATGTAGGCTTTGAATTTTGTGGAGTAATTTTGAAATGTAATAAAGTAATGGATAGTTCACACTGAGTATTTGCCCATCCATATTTACACAGAAACTGTGAAATAAGAGCATGCAGAAACACAGAGACTTTTTTCAAAATATATTTTCTCGAAGACGGGTTGGTGTTTTATCAAAATCGAAATAAAATTAAAAACTACACGTAAAAAGCTACAAAAATTATATTGGCTGCGAAACCCAGGTGCTTTCTCTCTAAAGTGCCTGCGCTTTTTCAAGACACTATCTCTGTAACAGCTATTCCAATCTTTTTTCAATCTTTTGATAATACTTTACCACTGTAAAGTCATTCTCCCCACTGATTCATGTGTATTTTGTCTTCAGGACTACTCCGTTTATATAAAACCCCAAACCGCTCGATTCCCCATGTTTAATGTACGTTTTGAGCATTTTTACTTTTTACATTTTCCCAAACAAAATGTATTTTGCTTACATATCTGTACCCAAACTTTACTCATAGCTCTAGCTCTTTTACGCACTTTGGTGCTTTCACTTTTTTGTAGACTTTGTAGCCCAACTTCTTATCTTTATTCTTTAAATTTTCAGCGGTATGAATCTTTGACATTTTAGCTACATTTCGAAGTACGAAATTACTCGTTTAGCACACTCTTCTTCTCCTAATTATATATCACGATGGAACCAACGAAATCGCCACGTGTAAAAATGACAATAGAACATTTAAGACCTCAACAACAGTTGAGAAAAAACTCCGATGGGTTTATCTTAAAGTATACGTATGTTCTCGTCATTTGAAAGAAGTCTCCGTGTTTCTTAGCCTTATTGCCTTTTTGTTTAACCTCTCGACACGTACTCTGCATTTTCTACTTCAAATCAAATCACAATATGTCATGAGATGAGATAACTTGCTTATCTTGTGAAATTGGAACCGTAAAAAATGCAAGGTTCAGCGTTCAGCATTTCAGTAAACAACAGGTTTCAGCTTTCAATTAATTGACGTCAGCTTTTAAAATTGTTTCATCGCATGGCACCAATCCCTATATATGTATATGCGTAGAATTAAAGGCATTTTGAATATTACTTTTTAATATCCATAATTTTTTTGCAATATTCCTGAACAAATTCACAAAAGATTAAATTTATTTTTCCAAACAAACAAACTTTTTTTTATTTACTTTTCCACAATTTCATTATTGCATAATAAATGTAAGAATTTCAAAGTTCATTTATTAAAACCAAAAGTTCAAAAAAGTTATATTTATCGACAGATATGTGTATTGAATTGCCTTTGAAATAAATTTTAATCCACAAATCCCAGAAAAAGCAACACCTTTTTCCAAGCACTTCCTCCAGCGTAATTTAATGGACGTAGCAATCGAACACAATGTCTGCGTGGTAGCGCTTGCTATATCCACACCACATCATGTTTGCCTGGGCTAACTTGAAGGCACCGCTAATTCCAGCAACGAAATCTCTGTTTTCTGAATGTATCTCGAGAAGAAGATCTCCAGTTTCCAACGTCATTTCAATAACCTCATTCAACTCATCGACAACCTTCTGGAGAGCATCATTGAGAGGGATTCCATTTTGTACGTGCATAACGTACACCTCGTTGTGTGATCTTCCCTCGGTAGTAAACTCCTTCTGGAAGGAAAATATATCATTCACCTTGGAACCAAACTGCTGACAATAGAGCAAAAACTGTTTGAAGAGGAGGGAATTGCGGATGTTGTCATCAATCGTAACTCCGTTTTCCACGAGAACGATTTCCCACCCTGTATCCAGCGCGGTTGTTGTATCGCTCAGTCCCATTTGAGCTGAAAGACGAAGACATGGGTCCTCCTGTCCTGCTTCTCTGAATTCCCTCCACTCTTTAGACGTCTCCAGGAATTCTCCTTCGTAGAATCGCAAAATACTCTCAAATACAATTCTCACTTGTTGTTCCGTGCCCTTTTTACGTGTTGCCTTGCCTAAGCTGTTCAAAAGAGCAAGAGTGCCTCTCATAACTCGTGCTTGCTCAAAACGAGACAAGTTGCTCGACTCAAAAATTAGTGGAGAAAATATTCGTAAATCTGAGGGGGACACGTTTGTGGACACTCCATGTAAACTTTGTCTTATAATATCCAGTTGTCTGGGTAGAAGGCTATATGGTACGCCCACGGATGATGTTGAACCCCCAACGGAGTCCACTATGTCGTCAAGTAGCAAGAATGCTCCGAAGTGTAGTATGAGTTTTTGCTTGAGAAGGCTGCTGCCGGGATTGGCGATTAAGAACAAAACTCCGAATTGTGTATTTTCAATGAACTCTGAGCACTCGTCATCATCGCCGGAAATGAGATTGAATCTCTGCGCCCATTCCATATCTAGTTCCACTACCCCTTTCAACTGCTCCACGTCCGGCTTCTCATTCTCTCCGAGCTTGATCGGGGAAAGGAGCTTCCCCTCGAAAGTTTCAACTTGCCCATTGCGGTTATTGTTGTCGATCTTGAGGCCAAAGGAAAATGTTTTACCAGTGTACTTCTCAAAGTCAGGATGAATTTCATTTTTGTCGTTATACCAGCGTAAGTCAATGTTGGAAAAACTAGCAGACTCCAGCAGTTCCCACTCTCCATTGCCTCCCTGTTTTGGAACGTAGACACGACCAAACTTCCCGAATCTCTTGCCTGATTTATCCATCTTTTCGACCAGAATATGGAAATAGGTGTGCTCTTCTAAAATGGAGATTATCAACTGAAACCCCAACTCCTTCGTGCTTAAAATGTATAGCTTCTCTTTGAATCTTTCTTGATGTTTAACTAGTGCACTTGTGCAACATCAGAGACACGAAACCCCAAATGGATTACCTGGTTTAGCAAAAATAATAACATTTACTTGCCCATAATTACATGGACAACGATGTACGTGGGATCGAGATGCGAGTAATAACTCACCGAAGGTGGAGGAATTAAATGCTTGTGAAAACGGGGTGAAACATGCAAAGACATTAGTTTTTAAATGATCGCATTATTGCATACCTCCATCATTACTGATGTCGTAAATAAAATCGTAGACGTTCATGTTTCCTGAAAAATTTTCTATGCAGTATGAAATTAATGTAAATTTTAATGAGGCATTATTCTCCTCAGCATTATTTTCTTCTCCCACCTTCTTCACTAATAGACGTCGGCTGGAAATTTCCAGGTTTTTCATGAGAAAAAGTACACACTTAAAAGTATAAGTAACAGATATCAAAAATTGAAAAAGTGATCGTATTTTAAATGATCAACTTTTAGTTTTGTTTATGAATGTTTACGACGATAATGAATGATTGCGAATATATCAGTCAGCAGCTTCAAAGGGTTTTGGTTGAGTTCCGGCGGCCGGAACGTCTCCTGACGTCATTGGGGAATAATCCAATCCAGACATCCAGAGCTATTATCGAAATATATACTTAATTTCATGCTAAGGGTATTTCCCCCGACATCATTCAAAGCTATATTATTATTGCTTGCTTATGTCTTAACGTCCCCATTAATTTCTATCCCGATTTCAATTTTATCAAGATTCCAGAAGACGTTTCTTGAAATGTGTTCCAATGGGAAAATGATGTACTGATTGTGTCTCTGAGAACTCAAAAGAGACTCAATCGCGGAAGAAATAATAAGTGGTCATTAAATCTTTATGGCTTAAGATTGAACCTTTATATTTGAAAAATGTATGCATGCATCCTATGAGATATAAATGTAGAAACAGACTCTCATCAAGCACCAATATGTGTAGGCCAACTTTTATTTCTCAACGCCTACCTTAAGAATTGTTTCGTACACTTTCAAAATTCCCCGCCACAACGATTTGTTGCTTCATGTGAGCAGAATTGCTCGCAAAAAATTCAGGGGTTTACATACCATCAACATTTTATTTCTTAAAAAGTTTGCTAATGATCAAGTCAAAAACTTCCGATGGGATCTTGTCTTTAATGGATTCCAGTTTTGACTTCACGTTCACCAGAGTATTTTCTTTAAATTGCTGGAATACTTGGGGAAGCCCAAGTTCAAGGTACAAACTCTTGACAATGGCAACCTTCTCAAGATCATCCTTCCCATAATTCTCCTTCAGTTTAATTAGTTGTTCAGGAGTACACTTCTCCTTCGCCGTGATAAACATCCATGAGCATTTGCAGTTTTGAATATCCGTACCCATTTTCCCCGTCTCACTCTCATCTCCAAAGCAGTCAATGTAGTCATCGTTAATTTGGAAGAAATGTCCAATATCCAGCGAGATGTCTTCCATATGTTTCATCAGCTCGTCCTCATCCTTCTCCAGTATGACCAGAGCGAGAGCAATCGGGAGGAAGATGGTGTAGTAGCTCGTCTTGTATTTCACGATCGATGTGTAAAGCTCCAATGTATACCTGTAACCATAAACATGTATTTAAATCAATATCAATGATATCATAATTGCATTAAAGTAGCTAAAGTGCTTGCTTAATGTGTAAACTTACTCGTCCGTGTTCTTCTTCTGTCCAGTTTTGGTGTCCAAGTGCTGGCCCAGTATCGTCTTGTGAACATTGTCCAGCCACAAGTGTACCAGCTTCGGGTAATATACTTTCCCCCGGAAATACTTTTGAAGGAGATAAAAGGAAGCATGTTGCAAAAGTATGCCGTCGTTGTAAGCAATGGAGCCCTTGTTTCCGACACGATGCCAGCATTTTCTCCCTCGTCGCGTTTCGCTCTTGTCCATTATGTCATCGATAACAAGACAAGCTGCTTGAAGCTTCACCAGTTTAATAAAACAAGAGATATGAGACATAACCGTCAATTCGCCAAAATTAGAAGCGCGGATATATTCCATCTAATTCTACTCTATCAAACATCTTAATACAACACAATTGTTGTTGCAGATCTACCTTAGGATCTGAGGAACGGGATTCCAGTTGCCGCATAATGAAATTAATGAATACTTACGATTTCTAGGGCCCATCCCATCACGTATGCCAGCTTGACTTGCTCAGGATTGTGTCCTTCTTCAAAGTACTTGCATACCACTGGCACCATCATCCCTCTGCGAAAAACACGTTTAAGAAATATCTGGAATATAAAATTGATTTTAAAAAATGGAATCTAAATTGTATGATTTTAAGATTACCACACCTGAGTTTCTTCCCGTGAGGAACATTGTAGCGGCACACTTTCTTCATGAGCAACTGTGCTCTTGGAAGGTCTTTAAAGGATTTCGCCTCAACGATGTCATCGACAAGATCCTTAAATAGATTGTCAAATTCGGCCAATTCCACGTGGTTCAGACCAGCGGGTGATGTTTTAGCCATTTTTTAAATTCAAGATCTCAAGATCTCAGCACTTAATTTTATCTTAAAAGAGTTGCAATTGTTTCCTGGGGCAATGGTAATGTGAGAACTTTGAATTGTCAAAAGGCTCACTTGCTGCTGTTGCGGATAGTTCACTCCTCATCTGTCCTCCTCGTGAATTCGTTTGGGAGAATTTAAACAATGTACCTCCACCATATCACTGCAGAACGTGCGAAATTTTGATAAAATATTACCATGCTTACATGCTATTTACCTAAGGTTGAGTTGAAAATCTCCTGGGAAATTGCTCGCCCAGTCCACAATCCTTTGAATTACGACTGTTCGTTGAACCTAATTGTTTATAATTATATATCTTCATCGGATGTTTTGGGAAAATATAATTAAAAACTAATCGCACTGGGGATTTCAAGAAACAATGCAAGAGGCTATTTGTTGTGATGCAGACATCACAACAATTACAGCGAAATCACATAAAACATTGCAGCATGAAAGCATATGCTAAAAAATAATGAGCTGTAAGATAAGTAACTAAATTTCTCTCAAAGTAGGGCTGCCCTGAGAATGCTATTATATTTCGCTGGAGAGGAGTTGCAGGCAAAGCTGGTTAGGAAAACCCATTGCAAAATTAATAAGTCCAGGAATCACCAAAGCTGTTCCATTATGGCCTTTCAATAACACCAGAAAACTGGGTTTCAATTTGCCCATGATTTTATTTACGTACATAAAAGTAACGAACTCGTCGCTTGGCTACCTTGAGCTTTTGGTCATCTGATGAAGTGCTGGAAAAACGTTTTGTAGGGAAAAAATTTCCAGTCGGCCATCACATAACAAAGGGCATAAATAATGAATGGTAATTCTTTTGATAACAATTTATTTTAACAAAATTTCTCTGATCACGAGGTTGTTTATATGCTGTGGTGTTTCCGGTCAGTTGATGAAACTCATCACACAACTGATCCAAGTTGAAAACAATATATTCGTTGTACTCCAAATCGTTGGAAGCATTCCCCGTTTCAACTGCTGGGCCACATGGGGTCATAAAATTTCTCCTCGTATAGCAATCTTTGCGATAAGATTTCAATCGACCGAATCCATTGACCATTGGCCATCAAAATCTAGAAATATTTTCCCTTCTGGGCTTTTCCTGGGAAATTGTTCATTTCAACTTGGAATTCATGTCAAGCAATTGACGGGTAGAGGAAGGTTTTGTTTTATTTACAACTTTACATAAGTATTATGCATGTCCAAGCGCTACATGTGTGTACCCTCCAAATTTTTAATGAGAAATATATGCTATACAGATTGCTAATCACTTGCAGGATTTAAAGCACTTTAACACTCCAACACTTTTGCCTTTATTTTTTCGTTTTCCATTTATTCCAGAGCGGATATGTACCATTCCAACAAACACGGGTCCTTTCGAATTTAATCGAGAAATTTATTGAAAATCAATGTCCTCCTTTAACAACGGTAATAGATAGAATTAGGACAATAAACGCAAAAGTTATTCCTGGCGTGGGAAAACCTCTATATCAACTGCGTAGTCCACTTGTAACTTGCTCTTTTCAAAAACTATATATTCGTTGTACTCCAAGCAGCACTTGCCAACATCAGTCCTTTCAATTGTTTGGCCCCAAGGAAAAATGTACTTTCCAGTTATGTATTCACCCTTAGGATCCGGCACCAGTCAACCGAGACATTTGGCACAATCAAAGTCATGTGGAGTATTTCGTTGCATCTGCAAATGGGAGTCACTCTTGTCGAACACAGAAACATTTCCAAATGCCACCTAAATTCAAATAATATTGGAATATGTTCGTTTTAATATAAGTTATAATACCAACCATATTATGTCGTCATGTGATCTTTATATAACCCAACATAGCAGAACAACTTGTCTTATGGGCAATGCTAAATTCTTCTGTTTTGTAATAAGTGCGGCCTCCAATCTGTCATAAAGGACAACGCGTAGGTTCGTCTCTTCTGCCAATTGCTTAACGCTGTCTGGTGTTATTTTGAGCCAAAGATAAATGTATTTTTCGGAGGAAGGCGAAGGCCACCTGTTCGAAAATTTGGATGTCCCATGAATTTTTAGAGAAGATATTTTGCTGTTTCTTGCATAAGCATCAACAGTGGTATCGGTAGGCTCCGGGGCTTCAAAGCTTCCCAAAATAGACAACTCGTCAACGCTCGCCACAATATTTTCTGAATTATCAGATTTGACATTTAAATAATACTTCAACGATCCTAGAAATCATAAAAATTTACCAATGTAATGAATATTGCTCACCTATTCTACGTTCAGGAATCATTTTCAAATCAACACGAGTGAAATCAGGGCCCGTCTGCTGCTTCGAAGCAGATTTTGACTTGACTGGCCCAACGGTATCTTGCTGTATTCTTATTTGCAAGAAGAGATGATCACCTTCACAATTTTCTTTAAGTAACGACCAAGGTGTTAAGACCACTGGCGCTTTCAAATATAATGCAAAACTTTCCAAGCAGCATGCCACTGTTGACCATTTTAAAACGATGGCCTTTTGAACCTGGCTTTTTACGGATACTTCCATGATAAACTGTTTTCCATCTTCCGAAAGTACGCCCAAGAATGTGCAGAGCCAGGAACAAGTCTTTATTGGATAAAGGTGTACGAAGGGAAGGATAAGAAACGAGGTGGTTATCTCATGGCCTATCCTCTGTATGATCACAGGAGCCCCAAAATATCGACTTGACCTAAGTCCGCTCATAAGTTTTGCAAAGTCTCTGTACTCAAGACTGGCTGTTGAGGATTGAATAATTGTTGCATCGTGGCTGGATTTGAAATGGTCAACAATGGATGATACATCCTTCGAGCTGCACTGGAAGCGGCAGGTTTCGTAACCAATTTCTTGACAGAGGTTAACCTTGAGCCCTCTGCAAAATTAAATACAATTAATTGAAACCAAAATTGTAGAAAACTGCATAAGATACTAGTCCTTTAAGTAAAAAAGAATCTCTCACCCATGTGAACACTCCTTTCTTAAATGTGCCTGTACCGCCCCTCGTTTCAGCGAAACTGAGCAACCCAGCGACTTGTTTGGACACGGAATGTGAACCGAGTCTAACACAGTTTCGAGTGCGGTATACCGGATTCGGTTTTCCTCCCCAATCAGAGAAGCTCCGCAAGTGGAGCATGATTTATGAGATGATAAACAGGGAGTGCAAATCACGTGTTTGTTCACGCATTGAAATATTTTTCCTTCAAGAATTTCCTGACACACTGGACATTTCAGCAAGGAATCCATTTTGTTAGCAGTTCACGCGTTAACGGTAGTGTTAATTTTTCTAAAAAATACGGTTAATGTCCTCCAGACAATTCACAGACGAATCTGTTGCCTGCGGATTTTGACCAGGCTGAATGTGCTGCAGTCCCGTCCTGTTGATGTATTTACAATGAAATATGATAAGTGTATACGACGTATGTCATAAATATGAGAATATCTTTTAATAAATTTTGTTGGAATTAAGATACCATTTAATGATATCATATATGTGGGTATATTTCAGGTATGAATAGTTTTGCTTATCATATGCATTCTTGAGCCCATGTCCGAGTAGACTAATGTGTGTATGCACTGTACATGACGTGGACGTATGCGACTATGCGTGGTCGACAGTTACACGTCCACAAGTTGCATGCACGAAAGGTTGCATGCACCTCGAATCGTTCGATAAGCAAAATATGCCATGTACACATCAAAATCAAGAAGCCTCTCAAACGCATAATTGATGCATATACAAAAACTGACTTTGATGACCCGAGAGATACTGAAGCAAAAATTAACATTTTTGGGTAGTATTGAATATTTGATTAATTCAATTAATTACAAAAATCCTGAATCAAAGCTAATTCATTGTCTCATTGTGAGAGGACTGACAATTTGTAAAAATAGGATAAATTTAAAATTGGATTGGATTTTTATTTTAAAAAATTAAAAACTGAAATGCAAAGCTATGGGCATATAAAATGAAATTGTATGTTTAAACAAGACATTGGAGTAGATGTGGATTTCCCAATATAATGACCTCATGTGTGCCTTTGTAAATGGATTTGTTTGATCTTCATTCAAAGGTTCAATTAGTCATTTCATCACAACCACACAGATATAATGTTTGTATTTTTAGGTTTTTAAGTGTTTTATTATTTCGCTTGCTTACAGAGATGAGTAATCAGAGTACAGCAAACTTTTGTTCGATCCGAATGTAGCTGAATTTCAACGTAGGTAGAACAAAGGATTAGGATTTGAAAAGAGATCATGCAAACTCCTTGTTCAATTATTGTGTAAAAGCACCGCTTCAGCTTTTTGGAGGTAATACCAGTTAAAAATATGACTATCTATATGGTCCATCCATGTTAATGAACTGTATGGATTTCTATAACATCATGAAAGTACATTTGAATCAGAACAAGAATTGTATTTGACGTTGACCGTTCCATGAACACGTTATTATTGGCAAAATCAAAGCTTTTTGTTAGCCAAGTAATAACACAAGATAACATTTCATTTCCACGAGCTGGCTTTGTCGGAAGAATATGTATATTGCTGATTAATCAGTAATAAAGTATAAATTTTTACTAAAGAATGAATATGAAGAAGAGCTGGAAAATATTCAGTACGATGTGACAACTGACACGTAACGGGGACAGTCGAAAATTAAGTTTCATTTGGGAGCTTCCTCAGTTCTACAGCTACGTTTAGCAGTTACTTAAATTTAGAAAAGGAATGGAATTTATTTAATATTAACGTACAACACTTGGCAACAATTATACGTGCAAATTCAATCAAAAAATAGTTCGTAAGGAAATTTATTGTCTCCATTGCAAGCAATAAAAATCTTAATCAAACTCAGGATGTCCATCAACGAGGTAAAAATGACTAATTTACAATTCCCTTTCTTCAGTTTTTATTCTATTGCGTATTAATTTAATCAAATTCTTGACATTTCACAAAATCTTGAGTGTGATGAATCAGCGTCAAGAATTGTCGCTTAACTTTATTGAATTATTAATTGCACTAAAGTTTTTAAAATGCATTTCTGATTTGGCAAACCGTCGTAAGAAGCATTTTCAATTTTATAGCCTGAAAAATATAGTTGATTTCGAGTAAACGAGCATTGTTTCTCTGGAATAATAAAATATCACGGGAAAATGCTATACGAAGTTTTTGCAGTGGCTATACTCCCTCGTTCCAGGTAGTGCTAAGCGGATTTATGTGATAATATGAAAGAGATAATGAATAATGAAGCTGTGCTGGTAGCTGACGCAAGCTACAATAAGCACATATCTGAAAAATAATTAAATCCTTTTCAGAGAAAAGAGATACATATCTAACACACAATTAAGCTTTCGTAATAAATATAATGATACATGGAACTGGATACAGAATCATCATTTTATCAGTGCTTTGAAGAAGGCACTGGGAAAAGTAAAAAATAATTATTTATTTCATGAGGTTTTAATATTATTGAAAAAAACAGGGCTACGACAACGCTGGATACCAGAATGATGCAACGAAGAGTATATCTCCTTCAGAATCAGAATACACCATTCCACTGGGACCAGCTCCCACACAGTTTCTGCCTCGAATCGTAACTAAACTATTTTCAAAGGCACATATGTACAAAATAAATATTTTAAAGTAATAAGAATTTTTTTCTTGCGCAATTCACAGACGACTGGAAATGGAAGTGAGAAAGTGTTTCAACCGAACATTCCATCAAATAACGATGCAGCCAATGAGGAAGAGGAGGAAGGGGACGGACGAGACACTTGGGACAATCCCATCGAATTCCTCCTCTCCTGCATTTCCATGAGCGTTGGTTTAGGAAATGTGTGGCGTTTTCCTGGAGTCGCTGCACGAAACGGCGGAGGAGCCTTCTTGATTCCATACTTGATTGTGCTCCTTGTAATTGGTCGTCCCCTCTACTACTTGGAGATGTGCCTTGGCCAGTTTTCCCGTTTTGGCCAAGTGAAAGTGTGGAACATGGTTCCCCTCTTTAAGGGAGTTGGCTACGGCTCAATCACAGGAGTTGTCTGCATTCTGTCATATTACTGCGTCCTCATGGCGATCGCCGTCTACTACTTTTTCGCTAGTTTTGCCAAAACCTTGCCCTGGGACGAATGCCAAGATGAATTCCCTGCAAATAGTTGTGCAGCAAATAATACAGAAAAATATGCTGAATTCTACTTCAGGTGTGAAATCTTATTCTGAAAAAATGTTGGGTTTCTAGCCAAAATATTATGTTAAATTCTTGATTTGTATTTTATAAAATAGTTCTGTGGTATTTCCTCAAATTGAACATATTAATGAAGGCCTTGGAGGTTTTCACTGGAAACTGGCTCTGTGCCTTGCCTTTTCTTGGCTTCTCATTTTCCTCTCCCTCGTCAAAGGAGTCAAGTCATCAGGAAAGGTGGCTTACTTCACTGCGATTTTCCCTTATGTTGTTCTCCTCATCTTACTCATTCGTGGGGTGACCCTGAAAGGAGCCTGGGAAGGAATTAAATATTTCCTGAAGCCACAGTGGAAGTCATTATATGACCCTAAAGTCTGGTATGCCGCTGTGGAGCAATGCTTTTTCAGTTTGTCTACGGGATTCGGGCCTATCATCATGTTTTCCAGTTATAATCCCTTCAACAAAAATGTTTACAAGTTAGTTGTTAGTATAATTATTTTTAATTATAAAAATCTGATCTGTCATTAAGGATGCCTTGAAATGAGTCGTGTATTTTCAATTTTCAATGCTTCTAGAGACGCTCTCATCATCAGTTTTATGGATACTTTCACTTCCCTTCTCGCCGGAATAACAATTTTCTCTGTGATGGGAAATCTTGTTGAGGAAAGTGATTCTTTGACATTCGAACAAATTACGGGAGGTCCCGGTTTGGCCTTCATTCTCGTGAGTAAAACTGACTAGCAAAGAGAAATGTGGATTAAAATTGCATTTATAAGAATAAGAATTTCCCTTCATTGCATTGGAAAATGTGTCTTCGTTTATCACATCAGTATCCTCAAGCCATTGCGAAATTCGATTGGGCACCCCAGTTTTTCGCAGTCCTCTTCTTCCTCATGCTGTTCACATTGGGAATTGGGTCTGCAACTTCCCTCGCAAGTGGAGTAATTACAATTATTTGTGATCAATTCTCCACTTGGAAACGGTGGCTTGTCACTTTGGTCGTGTGCATTATCGGCATTTTGATTGGGTTAATGTATACCACCGAGGTACACTATCACACACATGGTTTTCCAGAGCGTCTCTGTAATTTTGTACTTATCTTATCCGATATATATGTTTTGTTCATCAGGGAGGCTTGTTTATGCTCGACCTCGTTGACCACTATGGAGCAGGCTTCATCATTTATGTAATGGCTATGGCGGAATGTGCTGGCATTTCTTATGTTTATGGGCTGAGCAATTTATGTGATGACATTGAGTTTATGACGGGAAGAAAGGTTGGGATCTACTGGAGATTATGTTGGGCAGTAATCATTCCTATTGGACTCCTTGCAAATCTTCTCTATTACCTGATAAGCAGCTCAGAATTCATGTCGGGTGATATTGCTTATCCGCAAGTTGCCACTAGTGAGTTCGACTTAAATTTGAATTGCACTTGTCAATAACGTAAAATTGATGGATGCTAACTTTTTAAATTTTTCATTAGTCTGTGGGTGGTTGTTGACGGGTTTTGCTGTGGCCTTGTTGCCAGCATGGGCAATTCAAGCTGTGGCTACAAGGAAAGCGTCCACGTTGAAAGAGGTCAAGCTCAAAATAATTTTTGTATAAAATATTGCTATTCATATTGCTTAATTTTGGGTGTACTTTTTTTTAGAAATTTTTGCTCTCGTTGAAGCCAACTCCTCGTTGGGGCCCACAGCAGAAGAAGTTGCGAAGAGAGTGGCAAGAATTCAGAGCAACGAAGGCAGCGCAGAAGAGGAAAATCTTCATTTACTTTTGAGTTGCCACTTTTCTGGATGCTTTCAAAATTTCAAATAATTTTTAACTGATTTCTTTTTTATAGTAATCGAAGATGAAATCTCTAATAAAACTTGTATTATAAGAATTGTATCGCTGATTTACATATATAGACGCTTATTTCTGACCACGCAATCACACAATCGTCATATTTCCTGTCTACCAAATATAAATATCAGTATCGTCATCGTTATATTTACACTTGTTATTGCAATGCGTTGACAAACAAACGTCATACACTCTCACTCATGATATGATCCGTGCTGGTATCTACAACATAAAAATGTATATAAAGACAAATGCGCAATAACTTTGACTAAAATGTGACTAATCTCGCAAATGAAATCCGCTTTCATTTACCCAACAAATATAAAATGCGCATTTATAGAATTGATACGTGGATTGGAATTGAGTATCGCCACGACTGCGGGCACCGGAGTGAACGAAAAGGAGGTTCATCAATCACGTTTAGACGGTCTAGATAAAAGGATTTATTTTCGGAATTTTGTAGCATGTTTAAAAAGCAATCAATCTTCGGCTTCATTGGTCATACTTTCAGCGATTGTGAAAATGAAGGCTACATTATTGATAGTGATGATGGCACATAGCGAAATCATGTATGCCACATATGGTCTAAAGAGAAGTGACATTATAATTTTGAAATCTCTTCGTTCAAATGTCAAATTCTGGTTTTTAATCGTAGTTTTAACTTCAGTGGATAACAACAAATCATTTATTCAGAACAACAGAAATTTCAACAATAGTTTATTAGATAATAATACTTCTTTGCATTTGGATGAGGACCTTATCGGAAGAGGATATGCTCATGATTAATCACCATTCATAAAATACGGAGGTTCACAAAACGGGTGAAATATGTGCCATTTCGTAGGTGCCGTTGAAGAGGAACAGGCTAGCAGTCATAAGTCTCTAAATTTTTAAATTGTTCTTTCCGTCTGTAAATAATTTTAGTGAAGTATAAAACTATTAAACGTACTACAAAATGGAGAAAGGAGCAAAGCTTTGAATAGCTTCAACACGCGTACTTCCCAAGGAATGGAATTTAGTAAACCACATCTCGAAATTGTATTTGTGACCCTGGTGAACTGACGAAAAATCTAAACCATGGCATACAACGAGGTAAAATTGAGAATATTTGCGAATTTTTAAGCGAATTCGTATTTCGTCATCACAACTCATAACAACCGTGTTTTTGTAGACTGGAATTTGTTGACGTGTCTCTTAGAAAATAGGAAATAGTTATTAGAGCGTAGTTGCATCTGTTTTAATTTTTTCTACATGCAAATTAAAAGGGCAAAATGTTTCGCGATGTGAAACATCAAAGTATTTTTTTTGCAATTATGTAACATGGTCTGCAAACTCATTGCACCAGAACCCCTGATTTGCCAAAAATATACATCAGAATTCAGCACTTGTTCCTGTTCAAGCAGATAACACATTTATTCACGATTATTTATATTTGCAGCATTGAGCTAAGTGGAGATTTACATTTTTGCTAGTCCATTCATTTTAATCAAACTCATCTCACGTCACCGAGTTCATTGTTAAATTCCAGGTTGACGTAAACCGATTTTTATCATAAAGTATAACAAAATTAAAACTTAATCCTGCTGGCGTAATCAGCAAACTAAATATGAAAACAATTACATATTTCCAGACACATAATTAACGTAAATAGTTTCTTTTATAATAATTCACCTTTGTTCCTCTGCCATCCACTTCCACACCAACATATGAACCAGTAAGCTTGTGACAATGACAAATCGGGGCAATCTTGAAGTGATTGATGCAGTCGAGTTGAGCACAGTCAAATTTACAAATTACCTTTTGCTGTCTCAGAGTACATAAATCACTTCATGCTTGTGAAGGACAAACGTAATCCTCATTCATGATCAACTTCCAAGAGTGATTTAAACCAAAACTAAAAATACGATCCTGGAATCCGCTAAAACTTGGATTAAGAACCAGGATTAACACACATTCTCTTCCATAACTTCAAACCCAATTATATTTTTCAGAAAAATGGGCAAAGCCCTTACTACGACAACTCAGCTTACGCGAAGGATGGAAGTGAAGTCGGCACTAGCAGTCCACCTCCCTCCGAGTATGCTCTTTCACTGGAACCTGCTCCGAAGCAGTTTCTACCTCGCATCGTAAGTTCATTAAAAATTTCCCATTTTTCTCCACTCCAAAGTTTACAATTCATATTGGAAACATTAATTTACAGATTACAGGAAGTGAGATTGGCGGCGAGAAACATAAACCAGAAGGAAGTCCACCGCCTGCCGGATTCCAACCAAAGTTCACTAGTGAACCAAATGAAAAGGTAAACTAAAATTAAAATAATACAAAAACATTCCCTAAAACCATTTTATTGAGGTTTTATACATTGCCCCTTAAAATGTTAAGGGTGAGGCTGACGACGAGGCAGGTGAGGGCCGAGATACTTGGGACAGGCCCATAGAATTCCTCCTCTCCTGCATTTCCATGAGTGTTGGTTTAGGCAACGTCTGGCGCTTCCCTGGAGTCGCCGCACGTAACGGAGGAGGAGCCTTCTTGATTCCATACTTGATCGTGCTCCTCGTAATAGGTCGGCCCCTCTACTACTTGGAGATGTGCATCGGTCAGTTTTCCCAGTACGGCCAGGTCAAAGTTTGGAACATGGCTCCAATCTTCAAGGGAGTTGGCTACGGTGGAATCACGGGAGTCATAGCGGCTCTCTCTTATTACTGCGCTTTGATGGCACTCGCCGTCTTCTACTTTTTCGCAAGCTTCCAGAAAACTTTGCCTTGGGCAGAATGTCAGGACGAATTCCCACAAGATGTTTGTGCTGCCAATCTCACGGACGCTTATGCAGGCCTTTATTTCGGGTAGAACACATTGAACACTTTTATTATATTTATCATTTATCACATTGTTTTCGGGATTTTTTTTTGCGAATTGTTTAAAATATGAAATTAAAAAATTGATAGTACCGTAGTCTTTCCTTCACTTCCCAACATTGACGATGGCCTGGGGAAAATTCACTGGCGACTGGCACTCTGCCTTATATTTTCTTGGCTTCTTATTTGCCTCTCCCTCATCAAAGGAGTCAAGTCCTCAGGGAAGGTTGCTTACTTCACTGCCATTTTCCCTTATGTTGTTCTCCTCATTTTGCTCATTCGAGGGGTGACGCTGAAAGGTGCCGGGGATGGGATCAAGTATTTCCTGGAACCTCAATGGGAGTCGTTGTATGATCCCAAGGTTTGGTATGCCGCTGTGGAGCAATGTTTCTTCAGTTTAACTACTGCGTTCGGTAAGAAGAAAATTTAAAATACATATTTCGGCAGAAAAAAACAAATGTTCAAAGGAAATTTAATTCGGGCCTTATAAATATTTTCAGGGCCTATCATAATGTTTGCAAGTTACAATCCCTTCCACAAAAATGTCTACAAGTAAGATCTTGAAGCTGAGAATATTTTTCAATATTTCCGTCATTAATCTCATTTGGAAATTATATATTTCTTTCAAATTATCACAGAGATGCGCTCATTATCAGTTTTACGGATACTTTCACTTCCCTTCTTGCGGGCATTACAATTTTCGCCGTGATGGGAAATCTTGTTGCGGAAACGCCTGGAATGACCTTCGCTGATATTCCAGGAGGTCCAGGTTTGGCCTTTATTCTCGTGAGTGGAACTACTTTTATTAAAATTACCAACGAAACTGCGAAGAATTTCGTTAAAAATTAAAACTTTGCTAACAAAAACATTTCTAACTAGTATCCACAAGCTATTGCGAAATTCACCTGGGCACCCCAACTCTTCGCAGTCCTCTTCTTCCTCATGTTGTTCACTTTGGGGGTGGGGTCAGCAACTTCCCTCGCGGGTGGAATTATTACATTAATTTGTGATCAATTCACAACTTGGAAGAGGTGGCTGGTTACCGTTGTCGTGTGCATTTGCGGGGTTTCCATTGGATTGTTGTATGTCAACGAGGTAAACTGTTAAAAAATATTGTTAAAATATTTTCGAACTTTTTCGATGAATCAATTATTTTTATTTATTATTTCAGGGTGGCTTATTCATGATCGACCTCATCGACCATTACGGAGCAGGCTTCATCATTTACGTGATGGCAATGGCTGAATGTGCTGGAATTGCTTATTGTTACGGTTTGAGCAATATTTGTGATGATATTGAGTTTATGACCGGAAGGCATGTCGGACTCTACTGGAGAGTGTGTTGGGCAATAGTAATTCCTATTGGACTCTTCGGCAATCTTCTCTATTATCTGATAACTAGTGAAGAATTCATGTCTGGCACTGTTGCATACCCAAAAATTGCCACAGGTATGGCAATAATCCTTGAAACTTCATTTTTACACATAAAAACTTGAAAGAAGCATAATACTTTGTTTCTTTAATAAAGTGTTTGGTTGGATGGTGTCTGGGTTTGCTGTTGCCATGATACCGATTTGGGGCTTTCATGCTGTAGCCACAAGGAAAGCGAGTTCTTGGTCGGAGGTAAAAATGCATTGAATTTGGGTTTAGAATTTATATCATCTTTTGTAAATCTTCTTGCGTGCTTAAATTAATTTTTTTGTTTGTAGAAATTATCGATTGCTATGAAACCTACACCTCGTTGGGGTCCACAGAAGACGAAGCTGCGAAGGGAATGGCAAGAATTTAGAGCGGCGAAGGCTTCCCAAAACAGGAAACCTTTCATTTACATTTGAGTGTAATTCGAGAATTTAAAAATCAAGTGTTCCTGTAACACAGCTTATTTATTTCTCTGTAATACTTATCCAAGTCGATTTATACATTCAGCTACTTTTCGCTACAAGATGGTCCTTAATGTTTAAAATACTTGTCAATGTTGTACTTAGATAGCGGCTTTGTGCTTAATGATTAAATTGAAACGCAATTCACAATAAAATTATATTCTTTGGAATAATTAAAATTAAAAAAGTTTTATCATGATTATAAATCCGTACTCGTTGACATTGGCAAATGTGTCACAATAAAGTGACCAAACAAAATATCCAAATTTCATCATGAAATGCATGCTTCATCATCAAGGGTGAACGCTCACAGATTGAAACACTAAATCATTAATGTTGAAAAGTTTGGAAATAATGCGAGTTGTATTATCGTTTCCACTCGTACGTATATTACCAAAACATTTTCAAGTTCATTGACAAGTAAAATGTTTCCATTCTCATTTTCCCAGATCTATACTCTCACAGTCCATTCCTTATCTTAAACGTAGCAAGCTGAATGTTTGATACAATGTATAGTGAATGATAACAGTAAATTAAGTTCATATATGTCTACGCCTACACATATTATCGCTTTCCAGGTTGGTCCAGGTCCAGGTCAAGTTTTAAAGTCCAGTTTAATTTTAAATCCTTGCCATTTTAATTTGTTCAAGATTTTCTTTCTCTCGTTTTCACATACAATTTCATGCATATTTATGAACAACGAAAAAAATAATGTTGTTACATCAGATTATGTGTTATAAGTTTATTTTTGAAACTTAAAAATTAACAATTTCATTCGTTCTCTACGCCCTTGAGATTTGCATAATAAATTACATCATGCTTACTTCAGTATTAAGGCGTTGCCCCGGTCAGCGTTCCGAGTTTGCACGTACACCCACATTTTCGTCACCAGGCAAGAACCGCCTTTAGCATTGGACAATACTCCAGATTAATATGCCAATTTATAATTAATATTCTCTTGAGAAAGCACATGCGTCACAACTGGACATCATATAAATAGTTGCTTACTCGCAGTCCGAGAGAGTAATAGAAATCGGGCCAAATCCTGAGAGTTGTCTTCACTTTTCCAGTTACTAGCGAATCGAGTGATTGAGCATTCAAACTTTCTTTTACCTTTCTCCGTAATTCCATTCCGGAAGCAATTCAACTGTGTGCACTTTGTAAACCGTAGGTTTACATTATCAGACGATGGCATTCGATAAGGTAACATTTTTATATTTTATATAATTGATAATTTATATTTTGATTCTTGATTCACATATTTTATCACAAATGGATACGTACAAAGCATACAAAAAAGTGTTTCAGCGACAAAATGTTGTCACTTGTCATTTCAGCGAGAAAGTATATGCTGCCTCGTAACGTAGTTATGCACATATAAATGATTGTCATTAATGTTCACCAGAAAAGCAAAGAATCTACCTACGACAACGCCGGTTATTTGCAAGATGTCGATCAAGATTGCGAAAACCCTAAAAATAATACCGAATCGACTTCAACTCAAGAGGATGATGAAGGAGATGGACGAGACACCTGGGACAACCCCATAGAATTCCTCCTCTCCTGCATTTCCATGAGCGTCGGTCTAGGAAATGTATGGCGCTTTCCTGGAACTGCTGCACGAAATGGAGGTGGAGCCTTCTTGATTCCGTACTTGATCGTCCTCCTCTTAATTGGCAGGCCTCTCTACTACCTGGAAATGTGCTTGGGCCAGTTCTCACGTTTCGGCCAAGTCAAAGTTTGGAACATGGTCCCCCTCTTTAAAGGAGTTGGCTACGGCTCAATCACAGGAGTCATCTGCACCCTCTCCTATTACTGAGCTCTTATGGCGATCACGGTCTACTACTTTGTCGCGAGTTTCGCCAAGGATCTTCCCTGGGCGGTGTGCCAAGATGAATTCCCTCAAGATGTTTGTGACGCGAATCAAACTGAACAGTATGCAGAGCTGTACTTTGAGTACGTGAAGTGACTACTGAAAGATTCCTTCTTAAGCTATATTATTATGAAAAGACATTAATACATTTTTTATTCGAATTTAACAGCCTTGTTGTCTACCCGAAAGCCCCCAATATTGACAATGGTCTGGGAAGTCTACACTGGAAGCTTGTGTTGTGCCTCATCTTTTCTTGGGTTCTCATTTTCCTCTCACTCGTCAAAGGAGTCAAGTCTTCAGGGAAGGTGGCTTATTTCACTGCCATTTTCCCTTATGTCGTCCTCCTCATCTTGCTCATTCGTGGTGTGACCCTGAAAGGTGCTTGGGACGGAATCAAATACTTCCTGGAGCCAGAGTGGGACGCCTTGTATAAGCCAAGAGTGTGGTATGCTGCGGTGGAACAATGCTTCTTCAGTTTGTCTACGGGATTCGGGCCTATCATCATGTTTTCCAGTTATAATCCCTTCAACAAAAATGTTTACAAGTTAGTTCCCGTATCGTAATTTATTTCGTTGTGGACACATGGTTTACATCTGGTTTACAGTTTATTTGTTTTAATGTAGGGACGCTCTCATCATCAGTTTTATGGACACCTTCACATCCCTTCTTGCCGGAATAACAATTTTCTCTGTGATGGGAAATCTGGTTGCGGAAAGTGATACGCTGACATTCGAGGATATTTCAGGGGGCCCTGGTCTGGCATTTGTTCTCGTGAGTAATTCCGAATTGGAACCAATTTTATTTTTCAAATATTTGATTTCGACTATGAAGTATATTATATGCTTGTGTCAAGCAGTATCCTCAAGCCATTGCTAAATTCGAGTGGGTCCCTCAATTCTTCTCGGTTCTCTTCTTTCTCATGTTGTTCACGTTGGGAATTGGATCAGCGACTTCCCTCGCAGGTGGAGTTATTACACTCATTTGTGACCAGTTCTCCACGTGGAAGAGGTGGTTGGTGACATTGGTCGTGTGCATTTGTGGCACTTTGCTTGGCTTGCTATATGTCACGGAGGTAAGCTCACACAATTAGTAAATTCTCAAATATTGAATGAAGCACATGAAAAGCAGATGAAATTTATTTTATTTTTCATCAGGGCGGCTTATTCATGTTCGACCTCATTGACCATTACGGAGCAGGCTTCATCATTTACGTGATGGCGATGGCGGAGTGCGCCGGAATTGCGTATGTTTATGGACTCAGCAACTTATGCGATGACATTGAGTTCATGACGGGAAGGAAGGTTGGAATCTGGAGATTGTGTTGGGCAGTGATCATTCCCATTGGGCTCCTTGTCAATCTTCTTTATTACTTGATCAGCGAGCCAGAATACACGTCTGGGGGTGTTCCGTATCCCAAAGTAGCGACAAGTAAGTTAAAATTATTATTGAATCTTAAAAGTAATTTTGTTGAATGAATTTAAATTGAATTAGTAAAAAAATTCATTTCTTTTCTAGTTAGTGGCTGGCTTTTAACAGCTTTCGCAGCTGGATTGTTACCAGCATGGGGAATTCATGCTGTTGCCACAAGGAAAGCATCCTCTTGGAAGGAGGTACACGAATCCATCTCAATATTATATAATTTCGCGTTTAAATTGCCATACTTAAATTGCTAAACTAAAATTTTTTGCAGAAATTTTTACTCTCGTTGAAACCAACTCCTCGTTGGGGTCCACAGAAGAAGAAGTTGCGAAGTGAATGGCAAGAATTCAGAGCAGAGAAAGCAGCACAGAAAAGAAAACCGTTTATTTATTTTTAACGAAAAATTGTTTTTAGTTAACTTCAGTATAAAAATACCTTTGTCGTAATGTTGTTTTGTACATAAAATACAAAATCCGACATCACACAATTCATAAAATATTCCGACGATAATATTACAAATTCATTCAAAAGCCGTCTTCTTCGGTCACTGTCATAATCACTTTCAAAGTTTGAAGGAGATGTAGTTTCTCTTCCAAATCTAAAAAAGGATGAAAAGTAATTATAATTTTTTGTTTTTCTTATTAAACAAATTGAAATTAAATGTACACTGTGGAAGCTTACATTTAATATCGGTCAACTTTAAAATGGAACCCTTTTGTCCCGAGTTCCCTTCTTCATCATCACTCATCTTCTCACATAAAATGTCCAGAGACCTGAGCTCCTTCCATTCCTGGCAAACAACTTGAAGAGCTCCAGTTGTCAACGGCGCTTGAAGGTGAATCACGTTCGGCATCATCTTCACGAGTATTTCCATCATCCCTTTAGAAATATTATGTTCTTTGCAATCGTAATCAATAGCGTTATCCAAATGGTCCACCACAAACTCTGCAACTCGAGGCAAAACTAAATTTTTCAAGAGGCAGGCACTCGTTCCGTTAATCATCTTCTCCAGCTCATTTTCGTACTGGGAAAAGTGGAATTTTTCCAGGTTTGGAGTTTTCTCGAGGAATCGAAAGTCGGTGAACACGTTCCCCGTCAAGCGCAACAATCTCAGCGAAGAAAAAGGATCCACCTGGAAGTGGAGATTCTCATACGGCATCGCCATATTGAATTCATTAATCAGCACCAATTTCTTGAGGGAGTGTCCATTTCTTAGGAGTGCTCTGGGGAGAACGGTTTGTGAGACGTCGTCGCAACCTCGCATGCCAAACTTGAGGGATTCCAATTTGAGATGGTCGCATTCAAAAAGTGACACATGGTAAGGTAGCTGTGGAATGAACCTGGGCAAACAAAGAATCACGAACATAAAAAATTTTCAAGTTCAGAAGAAAAAAACAATTGTATACGTTTTAAGAATGATATAATTCTCACAAGTCAGAAATGTTTAAGGATCTGATGGTCATCTTATGTTCGTTAAGATTCAACTTGTCCAACGCCCCCACCAAAGCAAGCATTTCCGAGGAATTCATGAACCCGGGCAATTCCAGTTTCTGAATAGAATCAAAGTTGAAATTAATATTTTTAATTTAGTATGATTAATTTAAATTATGCAAATTATGCTTCGAATACCTTCAAACTGGGAAAATGTTGGAAGAGCAGCTCCCACTTGATTGGCAACTTGCCATCAAACATAAATCCAATTGAGAGACTCTTCAGATTTCGCTGCACTTGAAGTGGTTTCCGCAAGCCATGGCTTGCATTTTGACGCATACAGTTCCCTCCCCATTTCACATCCTGCAACCGAAGATGTTCCAGATTTGGTGTCTTCTCCAAAATAACTTTTAGCAGAGCGGGAACATAAGAGATGTTTGGGCAACAGAGATCCAGTCGACGCATTGATGGGCCACACCTTTCCCAAAATAGATCCATGTCGGCAAAATCCCTGGAGTAGATCGCTTGATGTACTGGTCCAGTTCGAGTGGAAATGGAAGAATTGCTTTCTTCTGGACGAGTCAACATAACATTCCATAACTCATATTTCCTGTACGGCTTTGTCTCCAGCTTTTTCCATTCCTCGCCCTCGTATAAAATTGAAACATGCTTCCATCCCAGTTGGGGTGGATACCCTTCCTCATCATCTTCATCGTCTACTCTTCCTAGATGGACACCAATCCTGAGAATCTTTTCCGCACGCCATCGCTTCAGTGAGAGGTCATGCCAGAGCCTGTTCACGAGGCGGAAGCGACTCAAGTCGGATAAGTCGCAGAGCTCAAATAATTTACCAAGAACCTTTAAAATAAGAACAAAACAATTTGTGGGGCATGTGTCACTCGTTTCAAAAAATTACATATTACAATTTCATGTTCACTGATAGAAATGAAGACTCGTAAAAATTCTTAAACTTACCACCACATTCTCCATAGGATTCTCCCTTCGGTTAAATAGCTGCTCACTTCCTGACGCCATCCTATCCTCCGACTCTGATAAAAATAATTTAAAAATGCGAAAATCGAACTAACAAATTAACATTTATCCTTAAAAGTTGAAAAATAATTAAAATTGTTAAAATACAAGTACATATCTCTACTTCTGTTCGGAGGTGGAAATTTTTGTAACGTCGAACTTACATATGTTAACCATGCCAAGGCATTCTGATCCATAGCTGAGTTCCGCAATTCATTCATCATCTTAGATTTTATTACGTCAATTTCCGTATTATGCGTCGTACTTATCTTCCCATCCTCACGTTGGCTCGAGTCATATTTGAATACACAATCTTAGCGGTAAAATCAAGTTAGCATTTTTGAAAATGGTTCTAGCAGCAACCATAGGTCCCATGCCATAACTGATGCATTTATATCGGCTAATTTTCTCCGAAAATCGATGCAAGTTAAGCATGACGAGCATATTGCAAAATAAAATGCAGAGTTTATCTTGGAGCCAATTGATATGCCAGCCTTTGTAGTTTGTAGGATATGAGGAGAGAGATTGTGAAATTTAACCTCATTCGCTCAAACATATAACGTAATACAGATATAACAAATGTATATACCATAAGCTTGCAATATGCACTATGCACTCCTCCGCTGCAATTCCAAGTATTCAGAAGCTGGACGAATCCGCTCAAATCACTGTCAGTTCATATCTTTTGTAATAAATGTGTGCAATTATGAATTGTTTTTGTCGTCACGATGTTCGAGGTCATGCTCGTCATCAAATCAACAAATTGAAGTCCAGAGGACAGAGGAGTAAAATGAAGATTGACCAAGAGAAAGTATTGAAGCCTGGAAATGGATGAATGATCTTTGAAACTTGGAAGGTCTGTACATGCAAATATGAAGACAAAAAACATCTTCGAAATTAATGGGACTAAGGATGGAATTCGTGCACAATAACTGTCGTTAAACCAAGTAACTACTTAATTCCGAGCAAGTGATGATTTAACACAATTGTAGTTGACATTGATAAGTCAAATAAACTTTCCATAATAAAGTATGTTATCTACTGACACATACTCCATTCCTTATCTTGATAACCCCTTCCAAGCCAAGTCAGCAGTATTAAAGAGAAAAACACTGCATTTATCGAACACATTTTTTTCTCAAATAAGGAAATTTAAGTATGCAAAAATGCGTATATAAACAATTACTGTATGTGTATTGGGTAATAACATCTCTACTCAGATTGACAGGGCTAATTTTCACACGTTCACATTGACTTTTGGATGATCTGAATCTGACTTTATCATCGGACAGGATCCAAGAGATTAATCAGTGTTACACACCTTCATGAAATATGGACTCGAATACTCGTGAGCAGTTAAAAACACGTGAACCAGATCAAGATCAGAACTAACGGCTACGACCATCATTCCTTAACTGATCCCCAAAGAGAAGCAGCGAAGGCTTTCTCTCTGGAAAACGTGTAATTTAACAAAAGAAGTGACAATGGGATTTAATTATAACGAATTTCGTAATTCTTAATAAAGCCGA
The DNA here is from genome assembly GCA_034687055.1 of Heteromurus nitidus. Taxonomy (NCBI): domain Eukaryota; kingdom Metazoa; phylum Arthropoda; class Collembola; order Entomobryomorpha; family Entomobryidae; genus Heteromurus; species Heteromurus nitidus. The sequence goes on along the minus strand of JAQFZW010000716.1, from coordinate 3,960 downwards.
GCAAAAACAAGTCCAGTTTATGCGGTGAGAAAGTGAGGAAAATACCTAATTTCAGAAATTATGGAGAACAATGAGGTAAAATATTTATAACACTGCCACTAATTCCAGTTTAGAATAATCTAACTTCTTTAAAGTTTCCAAATTTAAATTATAATTATATCCACTTTGATTTTAATTAATGAATTTGGAATTTTGAATTGAAAAGAATCAAGTTCAAGTTCATTGCTTCACATATATAGCCCATCATCCTTACTTCAGTTTTGCTTCATCAATCATTCTCAGTGTCCAATGGATGGTTTTCCAATCCCGTTTTAATTACTTAATAACTCCATTTCTGCAATTCAATTGAAGAATTCATTCTGATAAAAAGCAATCACCCACCACGCCTCATACACAACCTATCAACTGAGAGCATGTGTGAGTGAGTGACTTTGATTCACAAAAACAGATAAGCATATTTTTCACGTGCTTCAATTTGGCAGCCGGTGAATGAATGTGGCACAATGATATTAAACAAATCAAAAAGCAAACAGAGATAACCAACCAACATGAGCATAACCTAATCCGGCAGATATTTTTCAACTGCAATTATACGAAAAACAAGTAAACATTTTTTATTTTTCGGTGATCTACATCATAAAGAATTAATTGCATAACGGTCAGGGTCAGGAATAACATAGAAATTAATCTTAATGGCGATTCTTGTATAATTAAATTATTGTATGAACTTCGACATTTATAAATGATTTCAGAAAAACGACGATGGTCCTTCCTACGACAATCCTGGGTATGTTCAAGATGGGAATGAAAATACAACTAAAAGCCAGTCTCCTTTAACGGAATATGAAACTCAACAGGAATCCCCTCCGCCTCCGTACCACAATCTACCTCAAATCGTATGTTGTCAGCAAATTTCAACGTATTGCTTTTTACAAAACAAAGAAATACCAAACATGTCACACTTTCTAGATAACAGCGAACGAGATAAGCGACAAGAATCCTAAGACAGGTGAAAGTCCTTCAACGCAATCCAATGGTTTTAGTCTGATTCCCGATCCGAATGGAGTGGCTCCAGTTGAGGTAAGACAAATAGTATGAATATGTCTTTAAATTTATTTGAATTATTAATTTACTTACATTTATTTTTTTTGTAAATAAAATTGCTAAGAATGACGACGAAGACGAAGGGGAGGAGCGCGACACTTGGGACAATCCCATAGAATTCCTCCTCTCCTGCATTTCCATGAGCGTCGGCCTAGGAAATGTATGGCGCTTTCCTGGCACTGCTGCAAGAAATGGAGGTGGAGCCTTCCTAATCCCATACTTGGTCGTTCTTCTTTTAATCGGCCGTCCCATCTATTATCTGGAAATGTGCTTGGGACAGTTCTCCCGTTTTGGCCAGGTGAAAGTTTGGAACATGGCTCCACTCTTTAAAGGAGTTGGCTACGGTTCAATGACCGGAGTGATCTGCCTCCTCTCTTATTACTGCGCTTTGATGGCAATATCCGTCTTCTACTTTGTCTCCAGCTTCGCAAAGGAACTTCCCTGGGCTAAATGTCATGACGAGTTTCCTCAAGATGTTTGTGCTGCGAATCAAACTGAACAATATGCGGAGCTCTACTTCGAGTACGTAATTAATTACTTCTCTAAATTAATAAAAGTAATTCTTCTTAATAATAATAAATTTCTTAGTCGCGTTGCGTTCCCGAAAATTGCCGATGTTGACGATGGTCTCGGGGACCTTCACTGGAAACTTGTGTTATGCCTTGCCTTTTCTTGGCTTCTCATCTTCCTCTCCCTCATCAAAGGAGTCAAGTCCTCAGGGAAGGTCGCATACTTCACTGCCATTTTCCCGTATATTGTCCTCTTCATCTTGCTTATTCGAGGGGTGACCCTGGAAGGGGCCGGGGAAGGAATAAAATATTTCTTGGAGCCTCAGTGGGACTCCTTATATAAGCCAAAGGTGTGGTATGCTGCTGTGGAACAATGCTTTTTCAGTTTGACCACGGGCTTCGGTGAGGAGCAAAACAATAACATTTTGCAACCAAGAACTTCGTTTAAAATATCAGAATCATATTAAGAGTATAGAATTGTTTACTTTCAGGACCAATCATCATGTTTTCAAGTTATAATCCATTCAACAAAAACGTTTACAAGTGAGTTAAATTTTCCTAAATAATTATTACAGTAAATTTGATTGTGATAAAATTATATTATTTAATTTATTATTGTAGAGACGCTCTCATCATCAGTTTTATGGACACGTTCACTTCTCTTCTGGCCGGGATAACAGTTTTCTCTGTGATGGGGAACCTGGTCGCGGAAACTCCTGGCATGACATTCGAAGAAATTACTGGGGGTCCCGGGTTGGCTTTTATTCTCGTGAGTAAAACTGACTAACAAAGAGAAATGTGGATTAAAATTGCATTTATAAGAATTACCTTTGATTGGAAAATGTGTCTTCGTTTATCACATCATAGTATCCACAAGCTATAGCGAAGTTCACTTGGGCGCCCCAATTTTTCGCAGTCCTCTTCTTCCTCATGTTGTTCACGTTGGGAATTGGGTCAGCAACTTCTCTCGCGGGTGGAATTATTACAATTATTTGTGACCAATTCTCAACCTGGAAGAGGTGGATGGTCACTTTGGTTGTGTGCATTTGCGGAACTTTGGCTGGGTTAATATATGTCACGTCGGTAATATTTCTTAACACTTGAGCTGATTAAAGAATTTGTTGACTTCGCTTAACTTTGCGTGATATTTATATTTATTTTGTTGAACAGGGTGGCTTATTTATGCTGGACCTTATCGACCATTATGGATCCGGTTTCGTCATTTACGTGATGGCTATGATGGAATGTGTTGGAATTGCTTATGTTTATGGCTTGAGCAATTTATGCGATGACATTGAGTTTATGACGGGAAGAAAAGTTGGAATCTACTGGAGATTATGTTGGGCAGTAATTATTCCTATTGGACTCCTTGCAAATCTCCTCTATTACTTGATCAGCGAGCCAGAATATACGTCAAATGATATTCCATATCCCAAAGTGGCGACAAGTTAGTTCTCGAATCTTGCCTTACTTTTCTTTTCTTAAAAACGTTCGATCATCAAAATTGATTTCTCTAATTTTAGTCTGTGGCTGGATGTTGACGGGGTTTGCGGTTGCCTTGTTACCAGCATGGGGAATTCACGCTGTTGCTACGAGGAAAGCATCTACTTGGAAGGAGGTACGTGGGTCAAACACCAAATGATTGTCAATTTATGTTTCGTCCAAGTTAAAAATAATATTTAAACTTGGAATGCTTCAGAAATTTTTGCTCTCTTTGAAACCAACTCCTCGGTGGGGCCCACAAAAGAAAAAGTTGAGACGAGAGTGGCAAGAATTCAGGGCGGAGAAGGCCACACAAAAGAGGAAGCTGTTCATTTACTTTTAGGTGTAAAATTCGATATTTTAAAACTCAAATGCGTTTGTAAGGCTTTCGTTCGATATTTATCCCATTAAAATAAAATATGCGTTATCTACGGACACACACTGCATTCCTTATCTTGCCAATCGTGTGTGCAATCCAAACCCCAAAACCAATTGAGTGAGAGAAAAACTGCATATATCAAATACATTTTGTTCTCCAATAAGGAAGTTCAGAAATGAAATGAGTATCTAAATCTAAACTATATAGAATAATATATTATGATTCACACGTTCACTTGTTGTTCATTTGATGTTATCAGTGGAGAACTCAAACGATTAGTATATATTCATCACACCTTCATAAAAACATATATTCCAATACTTGCAAGTTAAAAACACATCATGTGACGTGAACAAGTTGACCAAGGCTTATCTTGTGTTAACAAATATCATTCCTTAACTTAGGTGGAGATAAATATTTGCTCCCAAAACAGTACATTTCATTTCAGAAAGTAGTACAAAGTAGTACAGCAAATTTTTTACAAAT